>PVHP010026588.1:0-24559 GCA_004024765.1 Zapus hudsonius | reverse complement strand
TCTGGTTTTTCTCAGTTGAAATGACAAGTTTTTGTTTGAGTTCTAGTAAACTTCCCACTCTAGATTGGGGCTCTGGGTTTTTTGTTTGTTTGTTTTAAGTCTAAGGGTGCTCCTGCTCTTTACTTTTGGGGTCCCAGTCACCCTAAACTGTCACACAAGGATCGTTCTAAAGATGAGGAGACTGCCCAGGAATCAAGTGAGAATATCGTGGCAGGGGTGAGAAGAGGTGCAGTGCTTCCTCCTCCGCATGCAGTGCCCTGGGAGCTCAGCACATCCAGCACGCAGCTCCTCGGCTCCCCAGCCCTTCTTGGGACAGCTGGCAGAGCTCCCGCTTCAAATCCAAGCCACCTTTTAAAAGAGATTAAAAAGAGAGGAAAAGGCCAGCCCTTCCCTTCAACCCACCAAAGTGCACATTGGGAGGCTTAGCAGGAATGTGAGGAAGGATCACATCATGGAGATATTTTCCACTTATGGGAAAGTTAAAATGATTGACATGCCTGTGGAAAGGATGCATCCTCTGTCCAGAGGCTGTGCACATGTGGAATTTGAGAACCCAGGTGAAGCTGAGAAGGCGCTGAAACACGTGGATGGAGGACAGACTGATGGCCAAGAGGTTACTGTTGCCTCTGTGTTGGCCCCCTGGCCCTGGCCGCCCCCTCAGAGATTCAGCCCTCCCAGGAGAATGCTGCCACCACCTCGGGCGAGAAGATCCTATTCCCCAAGGCGCAGGGCCCCTGTGTGCAGGCGGTCTGCTCTCCTGGCCACCACTGCCACTGGGGCCAATTTAGCTCCAACTCCTCTCGATAACCAGGGCCATTGAAGTCACCCCCATAACTTCTGTCCCTTCTCTTGCCAAAGGTGGATCAGCAGGGACACTCACAGTAGGACCTATGAGGCCTTAAAGGCATCCTGTGTGGGTGGATCCTGGCTGCAGAAGTGTTTTGATTCAGGACTGTGCCCATAAAAGCACAGGTAGTTTGCTGGCTAGAAAGTCCTCCCATCCTGGTTCCCCAGCCAAGTAAGCCTCCACAGGAAACCAGACAACCTGGTGAGGCTCATGCTGGGCAGCATTGGCGGGAAAGTGGACCACACTGCTGTACTCTTGGGCCTGGCGGTACACCTCCTGAGCTTCCTTCACCCTCTAGGGCCGAGTCTTGGAAGGGCCCCTGTACCCCATAAGTGGTTCTGTCTTTTCATGTCCTCATGCATACCCCTGCCCTATGTCTCCCTTACTCCTGAAATTGGTGAGCTAGTTCTACAAGGTCAGCAGAATTTACCCCACCCCCATTTCACCTGCCATTCATGACTGCCTTCCAGGTTACCTTGGCAACATGTACATTGCTTTTTTCTTTCATTGTACAGTCAGTACTATAAAATGTGTTTTGAGTTTTGTACCTTTGAGATGAGGTTGTGTTTATGTTTTGTGTAAAGGATTTGTATTGAATAAATGTAGGACTAGAATGAAAAAGTTATGTGGGTGTTGCAGTCAGCTTTCTAGTTGCTGCACAGAAAGAATCCAAACAAAAGTGGCTTGTAGAGGAATGGGTTTATTTGGCTTACGGACTCGAGGGGAGACTCCATTCTGGCAGGGAAAACGATGGCATGAGCAGAGGGCTGGACATCACCTCTGCCACAGCACTGCAAACAGCGGCAGGAAGGTGTGCCAAACTCTGGCAAGGGGAAGCTGGTTTATAACCCCAAAAGCCCGCTCCCAACAACACAACTCTAGTGAGGTTGTAATTCCCTAACTGCCATCAGCTGAGGATCGATCTATCAGAACACATTCATTTGTTTGTGGGGGACACCTGGATCAAACCATGACAGTGGGGAAGTAGATTTTTTTGTGAGTGTGGAAGCATGAGGGACCGTTATGAAAGACTATTTGGTGGAATAGAGATTTAAAATACAATTGCTTAGCAATTCATGTGTGCAGTTTCTGATATTAATACTCTATGCAGTTGGAGGGTAGACTGCTAAACTTTCAACATCTGCAAGCAGAAACAGCAACAATGTCAGCGGTGAAAAAGAACACAGGACCTGCCAGAGCCAAAGCAGTACAACTAAAGGGAAGGTGAGAAAGTAAAAGAAGAAAAGGAAAAACAACCAAGGTCATGAACCATATCACAAGCAGAAAAAATTACAGGAGGTGTGGGTTGAGGTACTAGTCCCCTCAAGACGACAATTTGTTAGTGGTAGTATCCCATGTGGACACAGGATTTTTTTTTGGGGGGGGTTCAGGGGTCCCTGAAGTTTATGGACCCTAATTTTGGGTCCTGTCCTATTTTTTTTTTTTTTGGTTTTTTGAGGTAGGGTCTTGCTCTAGTCCAGGCTGACCTGGAATTCACTCTGTAGTCTCAGGGTGGCCTTGAACTCATGGCCATCCTCCTACCTCTGCTTCCCGAGTGGTGGGATTAAAGGCGTGCGCCACCACGCTCGGCTGTCCTATCTTTAACAGAGAGTTGATAAAGATGAACTCATAAAGGATAAGCTATGAATTATTAAGTTTATTTAGGGAGAAATCACAAATTGTGGGGTTTATTTAAGGGAGATCGGGATCTAAGAAGGAAGGCTAGAGCAGAGCTATAAACACATAGGAAGTAGGCAACACTCTCATGTAGAAAACACTGTATGGCTTCTAAGGTTCATTTAAGAAAAATTGAGGGTTTTGGGGAAAGACTGGAAGAGAGTCACAAACATGGAGGGTGGTTCATCAGGCCCATTTAGGAGAAACAGGCTTCCAAAGAGATTGGATCAAGCCGTAGCAGCATCCAATCTGCTCTAGGAAGGGAGCATCTAGGAGCGTGTGGAGGGAGGCAGACGCAGACGCAGGCACCTGCTTGTGCTTTTCCATGGCAGGAAGTCAGGAGGGCGCAAACGGCAAGGCTCAGGGAAGAATAACAGGGAAAATATCAACATAGATACGAAGAAATTCAGAGGAGAAATGAGTAATAAAGGAAGTTACACTCATGGTTACCCCAAGTTTCAAGAAATTACACAGGTAGCAGGCCTAGAATTAGAAATTGCACCCTCATGGTAGATCTGGAGTCTAAAGGAAATACACATGTGGTAGATTCGGAGACCAGAGGAAAATCATACATGTCATTAAAGTGAGAAGCTACCCCAAGATATAAAACAGAGGCAAGCCGAGAATTAGGTCCAGAAACAGTGCTCTGCTCTCTCACCCACACCCAAGCAGGCTAGGTGGGGGTAGAGGCCGGGAGAAACACACACGCCACATACACAAGAGAGAGAGAAAGAGAGAGGGGTGGGGAAGAGGAAGGAAGGAAGAAGACAGTAGCCTTTATAGTATAGAAGATGTATTCTTTCATCAGATTCAGGTATGCAAGGGGAAGACCTGATTGGTTTATAGATTTTGGAGGCCAGACCCCAGGGCCAGCCTAGATTAGCACAGCACAGACCGTGGGCAGCAGGGGGCGCTGTAGAGTAGTCTCCATCAGACATGAGTTCCATTCTTGTGCCAGGGTGAGGTGGCATGTGGGGTGGCATCTCCTGGTTCTCTCTGGGCACTGCCTAAAAGAAGCGAGCTTTCTCCTATCCTCCTTCAGTGTCATGCAGATCAAGTCTGTGAGAAAGAGTTCTGTAGTAAATTTCTTGTCAATTCTCTGGCTGAGCTACCCTGGCCCTTAGGACCCTCTGAGAGTATGAGATTAAAGCTCCCCCAGGCAGGTTTTTGTGTGTGTGTGTGTGATCTGGAGGAATTGCGAAAGTCTTGACCATGTGAGAGTTTTTTACTCTCTTACCTTGGGATGTTGAGCTCCCCTGCACTCGGGTAGGGTAGAAAGGTAGGCTATCTTCCTTCTGATAGGAGAGACCAGCTTAGGGTTTCCAACCCCATATGCATTTAGGGCCCCAGTGAGTGCTTACCAGTGGCCTGCTCTTAATTGGACCGTGTCTTCTTCACTGACACCTGGGACTGCTTTCTCATGAGGCTGGCCTATGGAGACCACTGATGAGTGCAGCCTACCTGGGGAGTGGTTTGCTAGGGATCAGAAACCTGGGAGTCGGAAGTTCACTGCAGTCATTCCTTGCAGATGCCTCAGTAGTGGGTCTTTGGAATGCCTTGACCCATGCTTCTGTGATCCTCCGGCCACCTAGAAATCGCCATCTCTTGTCAGAGGGGAGCCATGGAGTTGTAGTTCAGTGCAGCTTCTAGCCAGATGGCCCTAAGTGACAGACACCGTGCCTCCTGCCATGGGAACAGCCCATGTGCCATCTATGATTGTCACAGTGTTCATGCAGATGGTGCTCAGCCAGCAGGAGCAGGGCTGGGTGGAGCAGTGCTTGAACAGGCTAGCAGGCAGCAGCCTGTCTCTGCCCAGACCAACCACCCTGGCTGGCCGCCCAGAGCTGCACACAACCTCTGTCAAATTCCTAAACCCCTCATCTGGTACTCTACTCTCCTGGGGACCATTCAACTTCAGATTTGCATTTCCAGCAGCACCCGGAGTTGGGGGAGCTGGGGTCCCCACCCAGGTTCTATGTAGCTGAGAGGTCAGAGCTGCCGAGCTGCCCCTCCCATACTTTTAAATAACTCTTCCCTAATTCTATTGGCCAGGATCAACTATTTCTCTTATACCATTACTTTTTTAAGTGATTGAAGTATAACTAATGCATATTAAAACCCACTCATTATAAATGCGATTTATGTGTACAGGTATGCACCCATCATTGCAATCCAATTTAAGATTTTCCTAACGTACAGTTCCTACTGCCACCTGCAGGCAAGCACTGATTGGCTTTCTCCATGTAGATAGACATTTGCCTTTGGAAGCGCCTTCCTGTGGACAGAGCCATGCTGGTTCTCCCTAGAATGTTTCTGAGGCAGTTTCCATTGCTGGGCCAGCACTGTCACCCACAGTGGGTACTTGCTCCTCAGCTGCTGACCTTCCAATTGCTTTCAGGCTTTGGTCTTGCTCACAGGTCCTTATGTGGATGTATTTCTTGTGGAAGGTTCTTAGAAGTGTGGTAGGTGTGTGTGTGGAATTACACAAGAAGCCACCAACCTTTTCCAGAGCAGGTGCAACCATCCTTCATTCGCCCCAAGAGTTTGCGTTTCTAGCTCCTCCTCAGCACCTTACTTGTCATTTCACTACCGTTTTGATCCTGGTGGATCTCATGGGCTTCTGACAGGACGCTGCTGCTGCTGCTGGTTCCTGGTCCTTTGTCACAGACATCCAGCTGGGGAAGCTTTCTGACTCCTGGCCCAGGACACACGCGAGGGCTCAGGAGACAGCCAAGTGTGGCTTCACACTCTGGACTGGCCGGCTCACCAGAAATAATTTGGCTCCTACACAGACTTTGAAGATTTTTTTTACCAGGCACAGTTACAGTGGTGTGCTCTGCCCCTTCAGTTTAAGTGGGTGCGTACCCCAGAAGCAGTTACTGCTTTCTCTCTCTCTCTCTCTCTCTGTGTGTGTGTGTGTGTGTGTGTGTGTGTGTGTGTGTGTGTGTACCCTGGGGTGAGAAAGAAGAGTGCTCACTACCAAGTGACACCCATTTCTTTTTTCTTTGTTTTTCGAGGTAGGGTCTCAGGCTGGCCTTGAACTCATGGTGATCCTCCTACCTCCCGAATGCTGAGATTAAAGGCGTGCGCCCCCACGCTGGGCCCCATTTCTTTTTACACATTCCTCTATTTTTCCTCTGTCATCTTACAAAGTAGAGGCCGGCCCTTTCCATCCCAGTTCTGGCCGGGCAGGTGGATCTGAGGCCGGCCCGGGGCTCCGCCTGCCCGCCCTGCAAGGGGGAGTTCCTGGCAGGCAGGCAGGCAGGCCGGGATGCCGAGCGCCGGAGTGGGGATCGGGATCGGGATCCAGATCTGTGCGCGATTGAGCGTCCTGCCGCCCCGCCCGCCGCCCGTCGCCGCCGGAGCTGCGTCCCTCTAGTCCAGGCCGGCCTCCCCGCCGCGGACTTGGACATGGAGCCCCCGGCTGCCCGGCTCTGAGGCTGGCGTTCATGGTGAGTGCGCGCGGTTCCGCCCGTGCAGGGACAGGTGCGGGGCAGAGACACCCGCCAGGCGCCGCCTCCGCGGGCAGTCTTTGTGTCTGCAACTCACATGGTCTTCTTTCGGGTCCAGTCCTCATCCTTACCCCGTGTGATTGCTCTCTCCCCAGAGCCAGGTCACCCCAGACAGGGGCTGGCCACCTAAAGGTGGAATGGCCTGGCCTGTCTGTGTGTGAGTGGGACTGCGACGACCACTCAGGCAGGCGGCAGCCTGGCTTTCAAGACCCCAGCTCTGCTTCAGGCCTTTAGACTTGCCGGTAT
Organism: Zapus hudsonius; assembly: GCA_004024765.1. Classification (NCBI taxonomy): domain Eukaryota; kingdom Metazoa; phylum Chordata; class Mammalia; order Rodentia; family Dipodidae; genus Zapus; species Zapus hudsonius. The sequence goes on along the minus strand of PVHP010026588.1, from coordinate 18,277 downwards.
TAACTTTGTGCTTTGTGTACCTTTAGAGATCCCCTGAGAGCAGCTGTCCCAAATACCAACATCCCTGTCGCCAGAATGCTTCTGGGCGGATGCTTGTGCTCAGGGACAGAGCCAGCGAGGAAGATCCCAGTGTCTCTGGGCTCTACTGTCTGTGGTCAAGGCTCAGTGCTCACCACCGCCTCCTGGAACTCCCAGTGCCCGATAAAGGGCAAAACAGCCCCTGGGCCCCAGAACAGCCACTCTCTTAACTGGCTTGTCACAGGCAGCAAGGGGTGAAACCAGCCTCACAGTGTCACTTGTCTTTGCCACATCCCATTAACTATCCTTTTTAGAGAATGTTTTGAAAAAAATATATAGTAATAGAATGACAGCCATACACTGTCATTTTCTGGGCACCTGCTCTGGGCACATGTGTCATGCTTGTTCTCTTGTAATCCTGTTAGATGAGGTGGGGGGGGCAGAGCTCAGGGTGGTAGCCCCATTGGTGGGGATGGCTTACCAGCCAGCGTTCCCCCACTGCCTTCGGTGAGATGGCTGTGCCATGTCCAGTGAGTCCTTCGGGGTCTCTCGTGGGATGGCCTGCCTGCCTGCCTGTGTGGATGCCCCTATTCCAGATATACCCCCTGGACCCTGGCATTATGCAGATGGGCAGATCTTGCTGCTGTGAACAGCTGAGTCAGATGTGAGCACAAGTTCTGATTAAGGGCCTTTTCTTCTTGCTGGCTTAGCTTTCCAGTAGCCAGCGTGTTCTCGGCTGTCTCAGTAACAGTCTCCAGAACTGTAAGCACTGGCGCTCTCTTCCCCCTGGACAGCTCTGCAGATGTGGTCTACCCTATTCTCACACTCTAGTTTGCAGTGATGAACCTAGTCTATCTCCCAGACTTGCTCCACCGGCTGTGGGTAGCTGCATGCCAAGACCATCAAAGCTAGGCAGAATCACTTTGACGCAGCGTCTGTCCCTGTTTGAAGTGCTCTTGCTAACCCACAATCCAGCCTGCTCTTGGGTGCCCTTTTGGCCACTGTCAGAAGGCCTCTCCCTTCTGGCCTCAGGCCTAGCCCTTTCCTGTTCTTACCCAGATGGATGCTGTCCATTGTTCCTTCGGGCCTCTTCCTGTTACTCACCTCTCCTGTTTTTTTCATGGTCTGTGCCATGCAATAGCTTTTGCCTGCACCCCTACCTTCCCTGTAGAGTGGGCTCTGCAAGGCTGGGGATAAGGGCTTCTTAAAGAGTGGAGTACAGTGTGCTGTCTCCATAATGAGCTTATTCTTTTCTGTATGGTCCCCTGCCCTCTACCTTCTGTTAAATCTGCTTTGCTCAGGGACCCTGCCTGGAGCTGAGGCCCTTCTCAAGTGCTTTGCTCTGCTGCTTTTTCCTTGAACCTACTGTTCATCAGACCACACCCCACAACTTGGTCTTGTCTTCCCCAGCAGAATTCATTAGGAACTACTCGGGGCAGTGGCTTCCATCCAGGCTGCTCCTCAATCTGTGGCTTACAGTTCTTTGAAATGGTCCCCAGCGAGGCAGCTTGCTTCTCATTGCACAGGTATAGCTGGATACGGAACTGAAACAGACTGCTCCTCACCATGTGTACACTTTAGTATTTTTCTTTTAAAAAGCCCTTTCATGACCAGTTGAACTGACTTGCTCTAAAACTTTGAGGAGTCCTGTTCTGAATTACCCTCTGTAGGATTGTCCAGGGTGGGTTGGACAGCTGTTACCTGTATGAGCAGTCTGCTTTACTGACTAATCTACAGGGCTTCTGATGAGCCCAGCAAGAGAGCCGTGTGGCTTGGTTTCAACCTGGTGACTCCCTCATTTGGTGCCATGCCAAAGAAACTTTTGAGTGGTAAGTTGGACTGAAGTAGATGTTGCCCGGCACACAGAAAGGGCTTAGTCCTTCAGAGGGGAGCCAGCCATCTCTGGTTAAACCATTAGCCATCACAGTGACGTCCCTTTGCTTATAGCAAGGAGATGGAGGCATGGGACAGCTCAACCTTAGTTGTCTAAGATCTGTCCTTTTAGCGCCTAAAACCTTAGCTCCATATCATATGTGACCCTAATGCTGGTGGTTTAGTGGTGAGCGTTTACTTTCCAGGGCTTTTTACCTCTCCAGACCATTAGCGTGTCCAGAGATATTGCACCTTTAGGTGTCCATGTGAGCAGAACCAGATTTAAGGCAAGACCTGTGTAGACTTCCAGCATCCCTTCCATTCATATTTGGAAGTGCCCCTTGGGCTTTGGAAAGGCTGTACCTGTGCTTTCATGTTGGGTCAGGCCAGACCTCCTCAGTTATTCTTACCATGCGTCACTGTGTGGTGAAGTGTACTGTTTGACCCTGCACTTAGCTCAGTATTACAGGTTTCTGTTGGGGCCAAAAGCTTCAGTGAGGCTGAATGTGACGAGATTGCTTCTGATGGATTCCTGAGCGGCTTGCATGGACGGGTGAGAAGTGTACCTGAAGAATCTGGCATTTGGTGTTTGACCCAACTCCATTTCTCCATTTTCCACTGGGTGCACCAGTGATGGCTCTGGGGCTCTACATTCCCACAGGCGTAAAGGGCAATGGCACCTTTTGCCTCTGATGACAGGTGTGCAGATGAAATTCAGTTACTTCCACCTGTGGGGCTCTTGGGACAGTGCTTGGTCCATTAACTTGGCCTGCTGCAGCCACCCTATTGTGAAGATAAGAGGTGCTCCTGACAAGAGTTGATGTTGGTTAAGAATCAAGGCATTTCACTTCCTTTCCTACTGCTTTATGTCTAAGGCTTTTGAAGTTGTGGGCTTCTTGACTGATGTTCAGTATGGGAGTGTTTTTTCTCTTGCAGTCATCGCAGGTCTAGAGGTAAGGGAATGGTGGTGAATACCACCCCATTTCTGTGCACCAGAGGCTGTTTTCTCGTTGCTGGCAGCCGCCTGCTCTGATGGTGTCCTTGCTTACCCTGCAGCTGAGGGAACAAGGTCAGTGATGCCAAGAAAGCACTTCACTTGAGTCTCAGCTACTGGTTGGTGGGCCTGAGTTTGCTCTGAAACCTGGCTGGTTCTAGAGGCCTCCTTACCCCATGGAGGACTCGGTGTTTTTGTTTTGTTTTTCCCTCTAAAACTGCATCTGTTTGAGTATATTTACAAAGGCATCCTGCCCTTCTCCAGATAACAATGTAGAAGGGCCTGCACTTTGGACTTGCATTGTCTATGTATGGAGGTAACACTTGTCCTATAGATTGTTAGGGAGATCACGTGAGACAGCCTGAGGAGCCACAAGCAGTTGGGAAAGAGCATCTGAATTCTGGGACAGCACACTTGCCACCCATGATCTGTGGCCTTGACATAAAATTCACCAGGCCAAGCTCAGCAGATAAATTATACCGCAGCAGAATCTTTGTCGTCAGCACACAGCTCTTGGTAGATTTCTTGCAAAGTTGAAGATGTTGACTCCAAGGTTCTGGACTCAAAGCTTCCTGATACTGGTGCCATGATACCACTGCTGGGCCACGGACAAGACAGATGCCCTCGGACATTTGGATCCATGAGCTAGTGAATCTTGTCTTGGTTTTAGTTAAGTGGAAGTGATCTTGGTACTGGAGTAAGCAGACTAAGACTAACCTTTACATCCCAAAGTATAGAAAATGCCCACCCCAGCTTCCCAGAGCTTCAGTATTTAAAAGAAATAATTTTCCCTTTCTACTTTTTGGAAGCCTTTCTGGATGAGAGAATAACTGTGAAATAATTTTCCCAGAAATACGCTTGACAGTGTCAGTAAAGTCCATTTATCAGGTAACTGCCACTTCAGGACAGTGCTTCTCTTGTCTTCTGGAAATAGTACTGAAATCTTTTGGTAACTCTGTACTTCCTGTCTTTCTTTCCAACTAGATCACCTTCCCATGGATATTGTTTATAATGGACAACTAGAAAATAGCATTTTTTTTTTTTTTACTTTTTCAAGAACCCAAAATCACACATTATTCCAAAACCATCAACTTGCTGGCTCATCTGAACCCTCTAGCTGGGTGTTTGGAATGTGGGTCACCAGGTGTGACTAAGCTTTGTGGTTACAGTCCTGGAAGAAATTAGAGACTCAGTGGGTATGGAGGGCACTTTTAGATTTCCATGGCATGGCAAAATTATTTCCATGGTGATTTACATTGATGGTATCCCTGTGACCATTACATATTACACATTACATTGATGGTGTCCCTGTGGCCATTACTGTGGCCATCAGTTAAAATTCAGTCCAGAGGAAAATGGGATATACACCTTTCATCTGGAGCCCAGAGATCTGAATCCATGTTTGTGGTTCTTAGTAAGGGACTACCTTTGTAGTTTTGTAACCACCAACAAAGGAAGTGTGTTAGCCTTCAGTCATGAAGCAGGAGCCTCAGCTGGGGGCTCTGGGACCCCTTCCGTCTGTCAGGGCCAGGGGTCACTCTGAATCAGAACAGGAAAGATGGTGAGTTCTTTCCTCATGTAGACTCGATGCACTTTGATTACAAAGCAACTCTTGCTTCCAGAAGGACTTGCTCTGGGAATCGACTGGGTACAATGTCACCCTGGTTTCTTTGTCCTAGGAATATGAAGACAAGGCTGGAAGACCGAGCAGGCCACCCTCTCCAAAGCAGAATGTGAGGAAGAACCTGGATTTTGAGCCATTGTCCACCACTGCCCTCATCCTCGAGGACAGGCCTGCGTGAGTCTCAGGAAGTCTCTGAGTTTCTGCTTTAGGGGTCAAGTTCCTTATCATAGAAAAGAAGAGGTCAGGAGAAGGGATTGTGATTACTTGTGTCAGCTTGTGTTCTACAATGGCATCACATGGCCCATACTGAAAACTGCCTTGTATCACAGAAGTGTGATCAAACTTTTCCCTCTTAATGATAGGCATCCATTTAGGAAGCTACTACAAATGCCAGGCTGTTTATAACTGCAAGGAACCCTGGAAAGTATACTCCTATGTGTTTTGGAAATGCCTGATTTTGCAGGATATTTCTTAGACTGGCCCATGGGAGCCTTGGGTGAATTGAGGCAGGACTCCCCTCTCTCCAGGACTCTCTTTTCTCATTGTGTGATGAGGAAATCATGCTTGGAGACCTTCTTGAAGTAGAGGTGACAACTGATATCTTAATTATTGAGTTTCCAGAGAACATTGTTTTGGGATAGAGAGCTTTCTGCTTTAGAGAAAACAAAACAAAACAAAAAATGGTTGTACAACATCGGGCTATTTATCCCAGGCTCCTTGCCCACCTCTGAAATTTAAAACAAGTCTAAAGATGTGTGTGTCTCTACTGTTAGTTCCTGGTTCTTGGAAACTGTGAGTGAGGGAAACCCTGAGGTGGAGAGCTAGAAACTTAGGAATAGGCCATTGTGGCAAAGAGCCGGCCTTTAAGTGCTCTGAGACATGGCCTGGAGGCTTTCCACTGTCTGTGACCAGTGGCAGTGGGTTAGAATCTTCCAGGGAGCGTGGGGGATGGGATATGAGGGATGTAGGCCAGGTGCACTGCCTCCTATCAAGTGATCAGCTGTAGGTGTGCAGACACACATGAGCCCATGTTACTATGTTACATGGGATGCATAGATGTGGTATTCCATTAACTACAGAGCTCTGTTAGCTCCTTTCCTCATTGCTGCAACAAAGCAACTCAAGGAAGGGTTTATTTTGGCTCCTAGTTTGAGGGCACAAATCCATCATGGTGAGAAAGGAATGGTGGCAGAGCTGTGGCAGCTGGTTCCATTGTATCCACAGTGAGGACTTGGAGAGAGAAATGAATGCAGGTCCTCAGCTCATCTTTTTCTTTTGATTCAGTGCAGGACCCCCAGCCCTTGGAATGGTAGCTCTTCCCTGCAGCACGGTGGCAGACATGCCCAGAGGCATGCTTCCTAGGAGACTCTAATTGACAGTGAACATGAACAAGAGCTAGTCTGAAACTGAAGTACTTAAAAAAAACTGTGTATAACATGTCTATAACATGTAAAGGCAGTGTGGTGCAAGGGTTAGCTGTGGCCAAAGTTTCTTTGAAAGATAGGGTGAAAAACATAATGAATTGTTTATTGAATGTGAGGTTCGTTTTTTTTTTTCTTTCTACTTTATCATCTTGTTTCACACTGAGCATTTGGCTTTTGTAAGAGGCTATTTTTAGGGCTGGGGATATCGTTCTCTGGAGAGCTTTTGATTATTATGCTTGAGGTCCTGGGTTCATGTCCTAGCTGAGCAAGGTAGTATATGCCTGTAATCCTAGCACTTGGGAGGCTGAGGCAGGAGGATTGCTATGAGCTTGTGGCCAGCCTGACCTACATAGTGAGACTTTGCTTCAACAAAACAAAAGCTCTTTTTGGTTTATGAGAGAACTGTAAACTGTGTGCAAGGTCAGAGAACACTTGAAGTGTGGTTCCTCAGGAACTCACCAAGTAGGCTAGACTACCCCTGCCCCTCAGTCCTGGGATTACAAATGCATGCCACCACACCTAGCATTCTTCTATGGGTTCTCAGACACTTTACTGACTGAGCTATCTCCTTAGCCCAACAACTGTAATTTTTTAAAAAATCAATTTTTGATCTTTGGGCTTTACTACTTTTCTGTAAATAATGCTTCAGGTGTTTTTGTTTGTTTTCAAAACCTTTATTTGTAATGATGAAATCCTGTTTATTTCCTGTCAAGAAATCTCCCAGCAAAACCAGCTGAAGAAGCCCAAAAACACAGACAACAGTATGAAGAGATGGTGGTGCAGGCCAAGAAACGAGGTACTGTGAGGGGTGCTGGGCTCTGTATGTCTGGGGATGTTCTTTCTACTTTTGTGAGCTCTAGAGCCTCAGTGTTGATGAAGTCTTATTTTGAACTTCACGTTTTTCACATCAGAAGAAAACAAACATACATGTTTTACTATCCCTGGTAGCATAGCAATCTTTGATCTCAGTTCAAGGTCAGTCTGGGCTACACATCCAGACCCTATCTCAAAGAACAACAAACACAGACCAACTAACAGGAGAAAAGAAAATTGCAGAAGTCTGTATTAGAAGGCTTCAGCCAGTAATAACAATGACATGTAGATTTCTTTCTCTGGGCTTTTTTTCTTGCTTTCTCTTCTTCCTCCTCTTCTTCCTCCTCCTCCTTCTCCCTCCTCCCTCAGCCTCCCTAATGCTGGGATTCAAGGTGTGTGCCTCCATGCCTGGCTGTTTTCTTTGTTCATGAGAAGATGTGATTTGATTCGATAAAATCTCTTACAACACCTAAAATGTTTTATGATTCTAAGATATTGTAAAAGTATATAATAAGGTGGAATATTATTCAGCCTTTAGAACAAAAGATGTTTTGACACATGCCACAACATGGTTAAACTTGGAGGACATGATTCAAAGTGACATAAGTCAGGCACCAAATGACAGATACTGTATGATTTCATTTCTGTGAGGTGTCATATTCAGAAATTCTTTTAACGTGGAATGGGGACTGCCAAGGGGAGGGGTAGGTGGAGAGTTAGCCTTTCAGACAACAGAGTTTCAGTTAAGGGACAAATGAGAAACAGCGAGGTCTATACAACAGTGAATAAATGTCGGCGCACTGTGTAATTAAAAGGAGCACAGCACCTAAGTTATGATGATCTAGGAGTTCACACTTGGAAGGAGCGGGGTGGGGAGAACAAGAGGGACTTTCAGTTTTGTTTTGCAGTGTGTTCTGTTACCTGGGCAAGGTTTCTTAGGCTTGTGCACTGTGTGTTAATTGAATTATATCCGTACTTCTATTCTATATGGTGGGTATGTTGTACTAAGAAAAGTAGTGTCAAGTCTTCTGAAATCCATGGGTGTGGTGGCGTACACCTGTGATCCCAGCCCTCTACAACAGGAAGATTACAAAATAGAGGCCCGCCTGGGCTACATAACAAGACCCTAACTTTAAAAAATGAATAATAAAATCCACAGTGTAGGAAGTGAGCCTCAGAGGACATTTGCTCTGCTTCGCTGGTGATTCTCTAAGAAAAATCTCTTAGTTGAAAGCTGGTGGGACCCAGTTACCAGATGTCTTCTTGTTTTTAATGATCATTTCCAGAGCTTAAGGAAGCCCAGCGGAGGAAAAAACAGCTGGAGGAAAGGTGCAAAGTTGAAGACAGCATCGGCAATGCTGTCCTTACCTGGAATAACGAGATCCTGCCGAACTGGGACACCATGTAAGGTTTGGCTCCTGGGCTCCATCAGCTCCTGTAGTCATGTCTGTGAAACCTTGGATGGAGTTAACTTTTTCCTTGGTCCCAGTCCTGCTGGGTTTTTGCCTGGACATGGTGATTCAAGTTCATCTTCTCAGTATCCTGAACTGTCTTTGTAAAGCATGTGTTCCTGCCTAAAATTTCAGTAACTTCTTGTGAGTCTCCATAAAAGTCTCCATTTATACTCTGTGACCTAGTTTGTGAGATGGCCTGTCCACCTCCTCATTTCCAGCCCTGGGGCTTTTCATGTCCCACCCTGTGACTGCTGTGCCCTCCTCTTCATCCTTTGGACTCACTTTGTTCTCTAGGGCTCATTGTTCTCCAGGGAGGACTTTCCTGTCCCCTCCCTTGACTGTAGTTACCTGTGGAAGACTTTTCTGCTTCCCCTGGAACTGTCTGCTCAAGCTTATGTCCTCTCTCTTAGGGTGGAGGCTGGGTTATCTTTGATGGTGACCTTCGGTGTCGGTACAGAGTACACACCTGCAGGGTCTGGTGATTGTGGCATCCTTACTTCTGAGGATCGGCTGTGTGTCTTGTTTTTTTCTTACATGGTCAGCATGGGTGGAGGCTAGTGTTGGAACAGTTCCAGGGCTGTACAGGGTCATTTTCTCTTGACTCTCAGTGCTGGAGTCTCTTGCCGACACTCACTTGGGGTCACTTACTCTCACTCCAGGGCCAGATGGATCTCTGGAGGTTTCCTGTGGGAATATCCACCATATCCATAGCATGCTTTTCTAGACCTCATCCATCAAAGGCTCAGCGCTGCCGGATACACCGAATGCTCTTCTTCAATAGGACCCAGTCACGAGGGCATAGCTGCTGAGACCCTGGCTGTCGGCATGGCAGCTGAGCCTGCCTCACCTCTGTCCTGTGTTGAATGTAGCCCAGATGCACACACATCAGCTGCCATTGACTGTGCTTGGACCCTGCCAGACACTGTGCTGGCCACTGCTCGCTGCAGCCTTATGGGGAGATTTCAACCTCAGGCTCTTAGGGAGGATGATTCAGAGGAGTCAGACTGGAGTTGGGAGGCAGCCGGAGAGCCTGCCCTCCTTCATGCTGTGTCCGCTCTCAGCAGTGTGTGTTCATCAAGACCAGCAGCTCTGAATGGCCGCGTTGTTCAGGTGCTTCCAGTTAGCAGCAGGCTTTGACAAAGTTTCTGCATAAAGCTCCACCTGTGTACAGTGTTCTGTAGCTGTCCCTGTCTCTGTGGGCTGCCCTGTATGGCCCCTTGGGGCCCACCTTCTACCTCTAGCTCTACACTAGTGTCACTCTGAGCACTTCTGTGTCTGTGTGTATTGCTCAGAAAGTCTTTCCAGTCCTCCATGTGTGTAAACTACTACTTGTCACTTCAAACTCTGTCCCTCTGGCCTGTGGTGCTCCCTTGAGTACTTGGTACAGCAGTGGGAGGTTGGTCTGATCTCTGTAGAACTCTGATGGTGAGTTCCCCGAGGGAAAGGGTGGGGTTTCCCTAGCTCCTGGTGGTGCCAGGTGAAGCATATGTGTACGCTTAGAAACTCGTGTTCTCATTTTGTCCAGGTGGTGCTCTAGGAAGGTTCGAGACTTGTGGTGGCAGGGAATCCCTCCGAGCGTACGAGGTAAAGTCTGGAGCTTGGCCATCGGCAACGAGCTGAACATCACCCATGGTGAGTGGCTTGGAAATCTATCATGGGGACTCCCAGCCACTGCCATGAAGCCATAGCTGAAAGACAGGAGAGGGCCACTGGAATGCCTGCTCTGTGCCGATGCTTTTTCCTGAGTTCAGAGCAGATGCCCTGAATGGAGGGATAGCAGACACAATCCCCAGAGCCCCAGTGGAGTGGAGTCAGCAGGACCGTCTCATCAGACCTGGGAATGTTTATAGTAGTTGAGGTACTTTGTGGTTTTTCTTTCTTTTTCAGCTAGCCTTAGAAAAGTCAGCATACTGTGCTAGGCTTGGTGTCCTCGGGCATAAACATGTAAAATGTCAAGGAGATGAAGACTCAAACAGTTCTCAGGCTACGTCTCAAGTCCTCAGCTTATGGACTGGAGAGAAGCTCAGTGGTAGAGTGCTTGACTTTCCTGTGCAGCGTGCGCCCTGCGTTCAATCTCCATTGGATCCACTGGGGGAAAAGAGCTGAGCATGGTGGTTCTCATCTATAATCTCAGCATTCAAGGGGCTGAGACAGGATCTCCAAAATAAGCCCCTCCCAAGCCACCTGCCAAGTGCTCAGCTTGCATGGGATCCTCTTCCCCTGGTGTGCTGAGTGCCCACAGGGAAATGGGCGGCAGGAGCACAGACTGAACAGGAAGCGATTGATTTGTTCCTTCTCCCTCCCTGTCTGAAACAGACAGGCCTTCCTGGTCTCCTTCCCCCTGCGGCCTTGTGCCTGCCTATGCATTGAGGGCAGCTGCTTTTATTCTGGTGAAGGCTTTCAAGTTCAAAGCAGATTGCTTTGTGCCTGCCTTCTCTAGTCAGGTTATTATGTTCTCCATGACCACAGGACTATCCCAGGCACTGTCTCCACCTTGAGTAGTAGAGCCATTAGATGGTGTATCCATTACTTTCTTGTTGGGAGAAAATACTGGACTAGAAGCAGCTCAGAGAAGGAAAACATTTATTTTGGCTTAAAGTTCCAAACGGTGGAGACCATCATGGTGGGGAGAGTTTGGTAGGCAGAAAGCTGGCATCACATTGTCACATCAGTAGGGAGAAAGAGAAAGATGAAGGCTGCATCTTCGGCTACCTTTCTCCTTTTTATACAGCCCACTAACCCTGCCCGTGGGATGTGCCACTTAGGAAGGGCCTCCTGTTAACTAACCTGATCTAGAAAATTCCTCACAGTCGTGACCAGAGACTTGTTTCTGTGGTGATTCTAAATCCTGTCAAGTTGACAACCAGAAATTAGATGTCACAGGTGCTGACTGGCTTCCTGAAGAGGGGAATAGCAGAGAACCTTCTCCAAACTTCTTTTCTGGCTAAATCCAAAATTTTGTCTTAAGATCTTTACATGAGAAGATGTGTAATGTTTAATGAGGACATTCTTAATTAAACATCCTCAGAGGATGAGGTTTGGAGAAGTTCCTGAGTATTTATTGGTCTGTGTAGTTGAACATCCTCTGTGTGTAAAGTGGATGTAGCTCACAGTACTCTGTGTCTGTATTAACTTTTTGGCTGCCACTGAAGCTTGGTTTGACTTCAGACCTCTGGAGAATGGGATTTTGGTGCATGGGGCCACACGGCTACTTAGTCACACACACACACACACACACACACACGTCTTGACATTTGTCTGGACCTGATTCTGGCTCGCTTCACACAAATTGTTTGTGCAGTGTGATTAGCTGCTGCTTGCCAGCTGTCCACATTGGCATGGCCTCAAGAGCCGGGTCCTCCCTGCCCTATGGTGTGCTCAAGTCACTGGGCCCAGCCTGCCCTCCTGCACATGGCAGGCCCTCCTTCCAGACTTAACCTTCTTGCCTCTCCAAGTTGGTCTAAGACAGTGAACCTGGATTGTCTTGTGCATCATCACCCATTCTGTTTAAGTTGTCTGTGTACATGTCAGGGTGGGTCTCAATGACCTCATTTTCCTCTTGAGAAAAGTTGGGTTCTGTGCCCTGGGTCTATGGCTAGTGTGAGTGGAGTTAGGAGTCTTGTCCCATGACTGGTGTGTGTGCAGATTGGAGTCTCATCCCATCCAAGGCTGTTTCTGACTTGGAAAGACTTACAGTTTTATTGTTCTGTGGTTGTACAATTGGAAACTTATTAAAACTAATAGTTTCTAGTAGCTGCACTAAACTTCACTAGTTTTTTTTTTCAAGGTAGGGTCTTGCTCTAGTCCAGGCTGACCTGGAATTCACTCTGTAGTCTCAGGGTGGCCTCGAACTCACAGCGATCCTCCTACCTCTGCCTCCTGAGTGCTGGGATTAAAGGCATGCGCCACCACACCCAACTAAACTTCACTAGTAAACTAGGTGTTTAGCTCATGTCTATAATCCCAGCACTCAGGAAGCTGAAACAGGTGGGTTGCCTGAACTTTAAAGCCACCTTATTCTATAAATGACTGCCAAGCCTACCTGAACTACATAGCAAGATTATGTCTCAAAAATAAATAAAAACTAACTTTCTTTATATATAAATACATAAAAGCAACCCCCCAAACTTGACTCTCGGGGAAGTTAGGCTTGTGCCTGTAGTTGGGGTTGGGCGCCTGTGAAGAAGGTGCGGTAACAGTCCTGCTCCCTGCTCCCCAGAACATGTCAGAAAGTTCTGGGGGAGAGTTTGTAAGTTCTGACACTCTGACTCACTTTATTCTCCAGCAGCCAGTCCCTGCTTTTGACTGGCAAGTTTCTCACTTGTGACATGATCCCTGGTGATCACAGGCTGTGCTGTTGTTCTGTCTGTCTCCCACCAAAATGACAGAAATCTTTCGAGCCCAGGCTCCTAGCCCTGATTTGAGTCCAGGCCTTACTTCTCTGGATGAGGTACCATTAGGTTAAACTGTAGCAAAATTCCAATTAAATAACCATAGAAGCAGTAAAACTCTAGGACTTCCCAAGTTAGGACATGGACTTTACCTCCTAGAGGCTGAGAGGGCAGAGGTCCCTTTGGCTGCTCCAGGCACCAGCTCACTACACCTCCTATGCACACTCAGACTTCTGGACAGCGAAGATGTAAAGCTGTATTTCGTCACTGCCCTCCTGCGAGCTAGACTAGCATAGGTGAATGTATGTAAGAACATCCAGGGCACAAGATTTTACTTGGGTTATAATAGTGTTAATTGAACTTGAGCTACATTTTAGTAAGATGGTGTGTTCTGCCCTCAAGGCGGATGTGCTGTTTTATTTTTCAAAAGAAATGATGGGAATACTGATAAAACATTCTATACAGGAGGCTTCAGGTGAAGCCTCTGGGATTGGTCAGTGAAGCAGCCTATGGCATGTTCTGCTGCATTTTTGTTTCTCAAATAAATCCCCCTTTAAAATGTGAGTAAATGTCTTTAATTTTTTTTTTTTCAGAATTCTACTGTCAGGACTTTAGATGGTTTGGTCTTTGGGGATTTCAGCATTTGCTATTGTGTCTTTTGTGATTATGACCCAAACCCATTTGAAGCCAAATGAACTTCTGCTCACCCCTCTCCATCCATAGATCCACCATTCGCTGATTGCTCTTATCAGTCTAGGGCCATATGTGCTGGACCCAGAGGGAGGGGGAGAGAGAGGGAGGGAGGGAGGGAGGGAGGGAGAAAACCAGAACAAGGCTTATGGGGTGGTTGTGTAGCAGAGAAGGTTCCAAGCCCACAGTAGCGTATGCAGTCTTCCATGTAGTCTTCCATGACTACAGACAGTAGACCATGATAACCCCCCACCTCTCCCAGTCTCTCCTTTTCAATGGCAATATTTCATAGTCAACACACTTTCAGGCCAAGCTGGGAGGGTTGTTCAAGAAGACCGAGTGTGCCTTAGGCCTATTATGGCTGAGGAAATAGTTTCTGCTGGTGTTTTTGAGGAAACATATGCATGTTGGACTCACCTGGAGGCTTTTATTCCAGAGCTGTTTGACATCTGCCTTGCCCGGGCCAAGGAGCGCTGGCGGACCCTCAGCACAGGAGGCTCGGAAGTGGAAAACGAAGGTACAGCCCATTCTGAAGCCCTGGGTGTCCTTCTCCCCCACAGACTGGAGGTCACCTTTCTGTAGTAGTGCTTCACACAGGTGACATTGTGGCTTCACGGCAAAGGGGGTGTTTAACAAAGGCAGAAGTTAAACAGCAGTAGATCCCACCAGTTCCTGAGAGGGTTTGAGTCCCAGTGTGCAGGAGGGTTATGCTAACAAGCCACTGTTGTTTCTGGGCCGGCTGGTCATGTGTGACTTCCAGAGGCCGGTGCCCTGGTGCTGCCTACAGAACAGCATCAGGCTGCACATCTGCTCCATCGGACTTCAGATCCCACTGCACACGTGAGTCTCAAACACGCTAGGGGGCATATCTGCCATTCTGGTCCTAGTTAGGAATTCTTTTTTTCTTTCCTTCCACTCTCTTGGCATTTTTTCCATGAATACAAGCATAAATAACTGCAGTCACAACTTGTACAGTAGAACTCTTGAACTCATTCCTCCTGTCTGAAAATGTGACCAGTATCTCTTCAGTCCCTCCCTGCCACCACTCCTGGGTGCCGCCATTCTGCTCTCTGCTTTGGCGAGCTGCACAGCGCTGCCATGCACCATTGGTCTTCCTGTGGTCGGCTTATTTCATTTGGTGTGATGTCCCTCAGATCCATCCATATCGATGTCTTTCCTTTTATAGTTGATGGTATCGTGTTGGTTTTCATTTCTTGGCATTTGGGAACAGTGCTGCGGTGACCGTAGGTATGTGTAGTTGTTTCCTCAACATACAGCTACCACTCTCTTTCAGCACGTACCCTTGAGTGGGTTTGCCGGATCATATGCAGTTCTAGGTCTAATCCTTTGAGATGACACGCACCAAATCCTCAGTAGGAATTCCTCCGATCAGAGAGTGGTTTTGCTGCTGTTGTTAGCTTTCTGTGCCTGAGTTCACTTGCGTGTGTTTCTCAGCTCGGACTTACTTCCCACTTGTGGGTGACAAGCAGTGCTAAATTAGATCTTGACTTTTCAGCTCCAGAGAATCATCTGATGATGGTACTCTGACTTGGCTGGTGCCATGAGAAGTTTTGTTCTCTAAAGTGAGAGACTCTGCACCTGTCATGCATTCTGGAGGTGAACTGTCTGGGTCAAGGTGGAATAGGTCAAGGCGGGTATAATGTGAAGGCCTTCTTTGTTGAACGATGTAAAACTTGGGAGCATGGGAACTCTCCCACGCTTGTTCTCTGAGGGGTGTAATGGTTCTCAATCTTTTGACAGATGCTGGGTTTTCAGCAGCAGACAGAGAGGCCAGTCTGGAGCTTATTAAACTGGACATTTCTAGAACATTTCCTAATCTCTGCATTTTCCAGCAAGTAAGTGGGGTAATTTGTCCTGAGTGTGTTCAATAATTCATAAATGCTGAGCTGCATGTATTTGTAATCAGGTTGAACAATAGTTTGCTGTTTAGGGGAACACACAGTATTATTGATGTTACATCTAGATGTTTTAAAATACATGTTAGTGACCCTTTCCAGCAAACGTCACTATGGCCGTACTTCTGCTTGAACAGTGAGCCTCTAGGTGGTGCAGAAGGTCTTGTGGGTGGCTGCATTGTCATTACTTATAGAAGCCCTTCTGATTTCAGGAGTACAGGCATCTGTGTGCACTTGGTAGGGTCATTCAGGTGTGGTTGCAGAGGGGACAGTACAGTGAGCCTGAGAACAGAGAGAAAAATCCTCATAGGTTTGGTATAAGGGTTTCTGAGCAGGTGGACCAGGAGATATGGAGGGCACTAGTGGGGGCTGAAGCCAACTGTTGAGGACTGTTGTCTTTGGATGGCAGTGGGAACAAGGGAGGCCTGTCCCCGTGGGTGTGTTGGCACAGGCCAGGGCTGCCAGCAGTAGATGTTGGAGTCCTCCAAGCAGAACTCTTTGAAGACCGTGTGTTCTCTGAGCCAGGGACTCCATGAGCCCTCTCATGCAGCTCCCAACGCCAGCTCACCTCCAGAATCCCTGCATCCACCCCTTCTCTCACTGCTTTACGTGAGAGTCCGGGCATTGTGGGTCACCACCCCAGCCTGCCTTACCTCTCCTGGCCGCTCTGCCTCCTTGCCTGCAGAGTAGTCTTAGAATCTCTACTGGAACACCACTGTACCCATGTTACCAGCATTGTGCCTTGCACACAGTAGCTTACTGTAACGGGTGGTGGAATAAACCAGACGAGTTGGTTCGCTGGCTAGGGACAAAACGTTTAGGTCGGCTTGGGAGAAATGTGCTTGGTCCAGGCACTCCGACAGCTTAGGGCAGTGAGGCACTGTCCTCTGCTGGGGGGCAGAGGGTCATAGGCTTCACTGAGGAGGAAAGGGGGAGCTACCCACGGTGCCTGGACTGGACTTCCTGTAGTCCGGTAGGGAGCAAGTGCCAGGCAGAATCATAACTAGTACAGGAGTATCTGGAGAGCCTGTTGGATGGAGAGAGCCCTGTGAAGAGCAGCTAGCAGTCACAGCTCAGCCTGTGGAACCTTCTAAGGAGGGCTTCTCAGTTCCGGTGGAAATCTACTCTGATGCAGAGCTGATAAGACTGCTTCACAATGAACAGAGTACTGAAGGCAGAATTCTAGGACTCTTGCTTGTGACTGAGAAAGAGACAGGAGAGACAAGGCCGGGCAGTGAGAACTAGCCAGCTTGGGGAGCAGCACCAGCCTAAGCGAACACTGTGGGTGCTTGGGCAGGAGCAGGTTGGTAGGAGGCTTGGACTCCAAAGCCAATACGAGGGCCTGGGTATTGAGGATACTAAGACATGGGGGGGGCCTCAGCCCACCTGCGGGTAGCTCTCTTGTCTGCCCTGCTCCCGCTCACATTCCCTTACTGCTCCTTCTGGGTCCTGTGCCTCTGTTCTGTTGCTGTGCTGTCATGGACTGACTCGGGACAGGGGGACATCTCAGTGGCACCTGGTGGAGGACTCGTCTTCACTTTTCATTTCCCATTTACTAATCCACCAAATGTTCCCATTTGGGTCTTTGGGCATCTGCAGAAGAGGAAAGGAGAGAATGTGTAAAGCTGTTCAGAAATTTGGTCTTGGTGTCCAGCCAAGCTGGCTTTTTGGCGGGCCTGGACTCAGCAATCTCCCCTTTCCCTCTCCCCTCATTCCAAAGCCTCAGTCTGCTGCACACTGTAGCCCCCTTGTGGCCGCTCAGAGCTGCTCCTCAGCCTTACCTTTGGAGCAGAAAGGCTGTCTGCACCCAGACCCCTGTGCCCCCCCCCCCAGAGAGTTTACCTACCTCCAGCTCTGGAGGGTGCCCAGTGATGGTGCTGCATAAAGGGGTTTGATCTTTGACCTTGGACAGATTTGGGTCTGAAGCTCAGATTGACTTCTTGGGTGAACCTCTCTGAGCCTTAGTCTGTTCATTTGTATCTGGGGACTCTCAGGAGCCTGGCAGAACTGTTGATACCATTTGCACATTAGTGCTATTCTTACTGCTAACTGCCTTTGTCATTTGAAACTAAAAGGCAATGGAATCTGACCGAAGGCCAAACCTTTTACTTCAGGCAGCTCAGAATGGGAGGTCTGGAACACAGAACAGGCACGGTCTTCAGAGGGAACTTATTGTTACTGGTCTCTCACTGCACTGTAGGTGTCTCAGCCCACGTGGAAGGAGCAGTGACCTTCCTCATTAGCAGAGGGAAACAAAGGGAAAATTCTAGAAGATTTGGCTTCAGAAGAGGGGAGCTAGTGGTCTTAGACCATAGCTGGGGCAGGCTTTTCCCAAATGGTTCCTTAGGTGGTACTGGTGTACGTTCGCGTAGTTTCTGGAATTCACCTGATATACCCCTCAGTGTTGCAGAGCTCTGTGAGCTAGGGATAGCCCCATGAAGACTGAGGCCTGGCTGTCTACTCCCTAGGCCCCAGGCTTTCCTCTAGACCTTGCCCAGGGGCTCAGCTTCAGAAGTATTGAGCTGGAGACTCCACAGGTGCTTATCTGGGAGCAGAGGGAGGGGTCCTGAAGAGGACAGTGGAGCTCTGCAGTGCCTTCTGGTAGAGTTGCCTCTTCTCTTTCTCTCTGGCTTCCTTTGTGCAAGGCTCCCTTAGCCTCAAGATTCTAGATCTCGGGTCAGGAGTGGGTGACACAGTGGAATGGCAGGGAAGGAGATCAAGATGCCCAGAACAAACACAGGTACCAAAGCAGGAGGATGGAATTACAAGGATGGAAAGTCCTTTCCACAGGAGCACCGAGATGGGAGGAAAAGCATATGTCTCTTTCCATCTGTGATGGCATAAACTTTTACAGTCCCTCTGGTCCTTAGGTCCGCTCTCGGTTCTGCCCTAACCCTGTATGTTGTGGTTTTGGCCCTCTCGTTATCGGTTCTTCTCTTGTCCCTCAGTGATTTGGAAATGTTTCTTGTTTTTCTTAGCTTTTTAATAGGTCAGCATGTAATGGTCTCTGTAAAGAGTTATGCCACACACTTGTAACCACAACACTTGGGAATCTGAAGCAGGGGGTTGCAAGTTTCAGGC
>PVHP010026587.1:0-24538 GCA_004024765.1 Zapus hudsonius | reverse complement strand
TTCTTCCTGGGCTCTGAACAGTTCCCTAGTCTTTAATGCTGTGACAACAAGCCCATGTCTCCATCACTGTGTTTCTGTTTCTCTTGTTGCCATAAAGCCTCATATAAAGGGAGTCTTAAGGCAATCCAGAGAAGGTGAGATTAGGGAATGCCTTTCATGTCATTGCCCTTAAGGAGCATGTCCATCCCATGGGCCTGAGGAACGAACGAGGTGCATGTAGTAATAGGAGACATGGTGTCATGGTTTGATCCAGGTGTCCCCCACAAACAAATGAATGTGTTCTCAATGAGCGATCCTCAGCTGATGGCAGGTTGGGAATTACAACCTCGCTAGAGCTGTGTTGTTGGGGGTGGGCTTATGGGGTTATAAGCCAGCTTCCCCTTGCCAGTGTTTGGCACACCTTCCTGCCGCTGTTTGCAGTGCTGTGGCGGAGGTGATGTCCACCCCTCTGCTCATGCCATCATTTTCCCTGGCAGGATGGAGTCTCCCCTCGAGTCCGTAAGCCTAATAAACCCATTCCTCCACAATCCTCTTTTGTTTGGGTTCTTTCTGCGCAGCAACTAGAAAGCTGACCACAACGTATAGTGTGCTCTCTTGTGCTTCTGATGATCGCATTATTCATTAGTCTACTTAAAATATATGTTTTGGGGGCTGAGGAGATGGCTTTGCAAAGTGGTGCACACATCTATTATCCCTGTGTGTCCAAGGCAACGGGAGACAAATCCAGGAGGATCCAGAAGCTTGCAAATAGCTTGCGAACAGCAAGAGAGACTCTTTCTCAAGAAGGCAGAAAGAGAGGAGGAATACCCCCCAGGGTTGTCCCCTGACATCCAAAAGTACACCATGACATGCATGTCCCCCCTAATATCATCTATGTTACAAATGTATGTACACAAATACACCATACAAATGCATAATACAGATTTTGAAATATCAGATAAAATGTCTGTGTTAAATTCAATCTGTAACACAATGTCTTTCCAAGGTCACTTCCATTTACCAATATTGGCACACTGAGTTCTGGTCCTTTGTACTATTTTATGATCTTGAGGAGCTACTTTAATTCCTTGACAAACAGAACAGTTACACTCCCCCCACCAAACACACCCCAAAACTGAAAGAAGGAAAAAGTTTGAGAAAGAGTGAGAATGTAGGCAATTTGATTCACACAATTTATGAGATTCACCCAACAGTTCTTATTTCGAGTGCTTTCATCAATCATGTCTTCATGTTTGACTGGAAATTGAATTTCTCCCTCCTGCTCACGCCAACGTCATTGCTGGTTTAAGCAGTTGCTTGTCTGTAACGTGCCCACCAGCTCCAGAGCTCTCTGCTCCCAGCTGTTTACTAAGGGACACCAACACCCTCACCAATGTCAGGCTGTGCCAAGTTCTGTGCTGGTCAAATAGCCACTAGCTCCATGTGACCATTTAAATGAATTAAAATGAAATAAAAAAGAAAAACATTCAGTTCTTTGGTGGCATTTCCCACATTTTAACGGCTTTAGAGTCTCATTCATGAGGCTAATAGGTATTGTACTAATAGATACTTTTAGCTATTCTGGTCATAATAGAAAGTTCTAGTAAGTCATTTAATTTTTACAAACCTGTGAGGAAGGCTATGAGTCTTCAATTTAAATATGAGGAAACTGAGAAGTTACGTAGCTTGCTTGAGTTCATACAGTAAGGAGAAAGAGAATGAGACACAGAGCAGTTGGTGCCTTATCTTGACTCTGATTTATAATAACAGCAGCAATAATATCAGGGACTTGCAGCCAGGGTTTGCTTAGTAACACTAGCATTCTGCCCATCACTTTATATATGTTATCTCATGGAAGCCCTGTAGGTCTGCGGTCTTAGAGGCAGACATCTCTATTTTCTTGCAGGAAAGTAAAACTTAGAAGATAAATAGAGCCAGTAAGTTGGCGGAACAAACCGGGAAATAAATCTAGGTCTTTCTAACTCTAAAACATTCGCCTTTAAACACCTACCTACACTGTGATCTCTGACAGATGAGAGATAAAGATAGTAACTTTTGTGGGAATAGCTAGTTTCTTTATTTTCTGAAATCCACTCGGAATCATTTGCAGTGTAAGCTCTTTGTATTATCACTGAACCATTCGTTGAGGACCAAGATTATAAGCTGACCCTGAACTATAACTGAAAACCCATCCACTACCCCCACTCTTTCTTTCTGACAAGATGGAGAAAGGATTTAGATTCCTACACCAGTGTGACCAGGTGTCTTTGGGGCCTTGAAGTATATTACTGGACGATAATAGAATTTTCTATTTAGGGTAAAGTCAGAGAGATGGAGTAGCCCACTCATAACGGGATGACATGAGAGTCAGGTGTGTTTGGTTATTCTAGAAGCTTTCCTTTGTGCATGTATGCCTTTAAAAAAGATGTCAAAACAGCAAACAGGGGGGTGAACAGAGCAAATGATGTCTTGGGTGCTGCAGTTACAAGTGATGTCTAGCTTTCCTTTTGGAATACAGGTTGTGTAGCTGTGCAGAGGGGAGGATGGGAATGCAACCTCAGAGTCGTGCATGCCCAGCTTCTAGAATACCGCCTCTCTGCTGACAGAGCACACAGCTGTCTCATTGTGTGGCTGTGATTTCCCCTGACCAGGAGCCATGGATTGCTGCAACCAGCTCCCAGGGCACAGAGAGCCGTGGTTGGAGGTTCCTCACCTGGGGTATTCTGGGCTAAGCAGGGTTACCCTGCTACCAGGACCTTACAGACAGACATCTTTAATTTTCTTCTCCACACATAGAATTGGAACACTTTGAGGGCTGCAGTTATGGTGTGTAGGAGGTATGGGGGGAGAGAGAAACAGTGAGGGAGAGAGAGAGAGAAAAGAAGAAAAGAGAGAGAAGAGAGAGAGGAGAGAGAAGAGGATACAGAGAGAGATTTTTCCAGGTGAAGACAAGAAACTCAGGATTTCCACACCAAGTACTGACCCTGAGTCCTGGAGCCAGGCCCACGTGCTCATTGGAACTCACTGAAGTCACTGGAATGAGTCTACATAATAGTTTGAGTGCAGAGCATCTGAAACGTACCAGCGTTTATTGAATCTGAAGTGGAAAGGGAGGAACATGGCCTGGGTGACCCGACACCTCCCTCGCTCCTAGCGCCTCTTGCAAGAGTGGCTTTTGTCTCTGTGGTTTTTGCTTCTGAGGTGTGGAGAAACACACCTGAGAATCACAGAGTGGAGAAGCCCACCTCTGCCCCTCCCCCCTCCTTCCCAGGTTCCCTGTCCTTGGCCCCTGCTTGAAGGGCAGGGCTGAACCCCAGTGTCTGTGACAGAGGCCGAGAGCACAGCTGCAGAGAGAAGGTGCTCGCTTGGAGAAACAGTTGGTATTATGGTTTGGATATTAAGAGGTCTAAAGGATTGGGATATGGTGGGACCTTCAAAATATGAGGGAAGGAAGTTAGACCATTGCAGGTGTCGGGGGCCTTTGGGAGCTCACGGAGGCACACCCTGGCTTAATCTCAGGACGGCACCTGACAGCTTGCCAAGAGGGCTTAATAAGTTTCAGGAGGAAGTCCTGATTGGCTATTATGCACAGGTTCTTATCGTAGACTGACCAATAGCTCTCTGATTGGCCAAGGGGCTCTGTATATGTTTTGTTTCATTTTGGCAATGGGGAGATGGAGAGCAAGAGAGAGCAATAAAGAGAGAGCGTGCGTGTTCTTCCACCCTTAAGCGGTTTGTGTGTGTTTTTCTGATCACTGCCTCTGTGGTCGGTGGGGCAGTGACAGTAGGCATGCCCTGAAGGTGATATTGTGGCTCTGGCTTCCTCCTCTCTCTGTCTCTCCTGGCTTTCCGGCCATCAAGAGATAAGCATCTTCACTACTCCACATTCCTGTCAGGATAGCTGGCTTTGCCCTGGGCCCGAGGCAACAGGGACAGCTGACCACAGACAAGAGCCTCTGAAACAGTGAGCCGAAATAGCCTTCTCCTCCTTTCAGTTGATTAACCTGAGGTGTTTGTTACGCAGAGAGGGGAGAGTGGTCAGGGCTCAGGATGACTAGAACACTCAGTGTTTGTTTTCTGTTCTGCACTGATGAAAAGCTTGGGGTATTTACACTCCCGTAGCGCAAAATGAAACCTCAAAATGTACCCAGTCACTGTCAAGAGACTCAGGGGCTAACCACATTCCGAGTAGTTACCTCAGTCTCAATTTGACCTCTGAGATGTGGCATCTTGTTCAGGATGACCCAACACCCACGTCAGCAACCATCCTGACAGCAGAGACATGCGGAACCAGGAATCTGAGGACTCCTCAGTTAAACTCAGTGAGAATTGTGAGCGTCTAA
Organism: Zapus hudsonius; assembly: GCA_004024765.1. NCBI lineage: Eukaryota > Metazoa > Chordata > Mammalia > Rodentia > Dipodidae > Zapus > Zapus hudsonius. Next base: position 20,216 of record PVHP010026587.1, on the reverse strand, counting down.
TGCGAGACTCCAGTTGGAACAAAACATAGAGAATAAAAGAGATCTGGATGTGGGGCTGAGCCAGAGAAACCTGGGCCAGGCAGGAAAGGAGTTCCTGTCACAGGGGCAAAGCTCCCACCAGGCTGCAGGACTTGCTGAGTGACAAGTGACTGGACCTCCCGTTGTCTCTCCCAGCCAAGGTGGGCAGTCTGCCTGGTATGAGTACCTGCTGGGAAGGAGGCCGCTCCTTCTTCGGGGGGTCAGTAGTCACACTTCCCAAGTGACCTATTATTATTATTGGCTCCACTTTACCCAAGAAGCAGTCATCAGCCCAATGCTGCCAGGGGAGGAGTGTGACTCTGGAGGTCTGTCCTAGCTGTGCCACAGCTACTGGGCTTTTCTATACAGAGAGGCCGCTGCCCCTCCTGGTTGATGGGTGATTTTTATGATGACATGAAAGTCACCAAACTGTCATTGCTAGCTGAGAAGGAGAGAACCCTATCAGGTGGCTGTTCCCACAGTGTGACCCAGACACCCTATCCCCCACAAACCCGTCTGCAGTCAGGAGACCAGCTACAGCCCCCTGTGGCCCCTCTTCTCTAAGAATCATCTGTTCCTCCATCCATGGTGTAAATGCTGGCAAGCCTTTTCCCCTCTTAAAGCAGCTTTCGACAGTCAACACATGGGAAGGCAGAGAAAAGTTCTATGTCTGCTTCTAATAAAATATACTTTTCTCATCAAAATATTTTGATAGCACCGGAAAAGAGACGTGTGCTCATTAAAGTTTAATGAACATCGCTCCCTGCCATTTTCTGTACGAGGATTGCACACTGTGACTCATGCATAGTGGGTGCTGGGAACAGTTAGATGGGAACAAATTTAACCCTGACCCAGTCTTTATTGCAGAGGGATGAATGGAACCCACGATGGGGTCGGTTGGTATGCAAGAATTATGGCCACTGGCTGATGGCATCTTGGACTCAGGTGGGGTGTGTCCAACATCATCCCGGTTGGTCTAGATTCTCTCTTAAAAGAGAGATAGGGGCTGCAGAGATGGTTCAGTGGCCTGTAAATCCCAATGACCCAGGTTCAATCCCCCAGCACCCACGTAAAGCCAGATGCACAAGGTGCTATATATATCTGTAGTTAGTTTGCAGTGGCTGGAGATCCTGGTGTGCCCATGCTCTCTCTCTCTCTCTCTCTCTCTCTCTCTCTCTCTCTCTCTCTCTCTCTCTGAAAATAATAAATAAATAAAATATTTTTAAAAAACAGAAAAGGGGAGCTAGGTATGAACACGTGGGGTCCAGTTTCCTGGCAGCTCCATGCCCAAGGAGAGCTGGAGCGTTCAGGAAGGCAAGGATTTGGAAGAGAAGCAGGGAAGAGCTCTTAGGAGAGTAGCTGATATTCACATTGCTGTAATGCTCGACAGACTTCATGGAAGCCTCACTCACAGGGACAGTTACAAAGCTGTCATCTACAAATCTTAGCTCACCTCAAAATATTCCTAAGCTGCCTTTCTCGGGGTGCCAGGACTAAGTCCTGGCTCCTGACATCTACTCCAGACGAATCCATTCCTGGCTGCTCCCCACACCTCATGGCCTTGCTCAGCCTTTACTGTAGCATCTGGAATGGCCCATCCATCCATTCTCCATCGTTCCAGTGCTGAGTCAGACATTTCTGTCATATTGTCTGGGGCTCAGGGAATGTTGCAGAAGAGGCCGAAAGAATGCTCGAGCCAGGGCATGGGAGCCTGTCTTCTGGATGTAAAATGGTCACTACATCATGACCTCACAGTGGTTGTCATTGCCTCGTTCCTCCTGCTGCCCAGAGGCTAGGATGGAGGGTCATGTGCTCATCACTTCTCCTTCACATAGGTTCATCCCACACCCACTACATTCTACTACATTCATCTATCACAACTGTGAGAGATTCAGGCTCCTGTGAGCCCATTCCAGATTCAAAGAGACGGAGGGAGGATTCTAGCATTTCCTAGCATTCGGAGACATATGTGCTGAGCAATCCTGTCCCCATCTCAAGCTATAGTGGGCTGGGTGTCACACTCTTACAGCATTTGGTTCCCTCTTTTCCCTTGAGCTGTCAGGTGGAATATTTCAACTCACTGTTTTCTGACTGTCTTTTTCTTTTCCCTCACCTCTCCTTTCCTTCCTGTTCTCAGGGTTCCTGTCCCTGTTCAGCCACAGCGAGGAGAACATGGCTCTGTATTTCATGTCTCCAGTAGTCTAAGCATCGTCCTGGGTCCCTTATGGCCAAGTGACACCTGAGTGCTTTGAGAAAGTTTAGCACTTTCCCAGGCACATCTCCCCCTGTGTGGATTTAGATTATCCTTGGGATTAATGAAGTCAACAGTTAAGGCTACGTGGTCTCATCTCTCCCTTTCCTGAATAGACTTTGCACGGGACAGAAGCCAGAATTTCCAACACCCCTGCAGAAGTCTTTCTCACACTGAGTCAGTGGACTTGACTCAAAATGAGCTTATTCCAGAAAACATCTCCACTTTTCTCACAGAAAACCAAACCAACTCAAACCCAACCAAGCCAAAGCGACTTCCTTTCAAGCCCATCTTCCATGCCTAAGTTTGCAAATTTGTGGGGTAAGACATTTCTGATTCTACCCTGGGGAGTTCAAGTGTTCTTTAAATAAGCCCAGAAGATAACTGACAAATAACCCTTCAAATTAATAATGCCAGGAAGATCAAAGGTGTCACTTTCCTCCATACATAGGCTTATTATCAGTGGTGCAATTAAATTCTATTTTGTGCTGTGGCTTGAGAACTTCACAGCTTGGAAAGGTTCCTCCTGAGACCTGGGCAGGGACAAGCCTTCGCTTCATAATGAGGTGAGCACGCAGGGCTTCTGGTGAGACGGTTCAGGGCTGAGCTCAACGTTCACCCAGAGAGCAGAAAATGACTTCGCTGTGTTGTTGGGGAAGGCTTGCGGTGCGTGGCATGAGACGGGGGGGACACTGAGCATGACTCCTGCTGTCATGGCCCCTGTGACCTAACCTTGTAGTCACTTCATGGCTGACATCACCTTGGGGGCGTTTGTTCTGGATTCTTCCTACAGCCTGCACACCCTCATCTGTACTCTGGCTCCTCATCTGTTGTGTTGTCCCATGATGGGTCCAGAGAGACAGACATGATGATGTAGGCCTTTCTAGAGAGGAGAGTCTGGCACTCTGCTCCTCAATAGGTACCACTTGTTCTCAAGTTTTGAGTAGCCTTGTCTTGGGGTCCTTCATGTGCCATCCAGACAGGGCCAGACCATGAGAAGCAGTGGGGGTGTGAACAGTCCTCAGCCTTATCTCTGTGGTCAGGCTGCTGGAGACCAAGATCTATTTCTTGACCTTATATAAGTGATACAGCCTCTCTGTGTTCAGACTTTATTTATTTTTTTTTTTTGAGGTAGGGTCTCTCTCCAGCCCAGGCTGACCTGGAATTCACTCTGTAGTCTCAGGGTGGCCTTGAACTCATGGTGATCCTCCTACCTCTGCCTCCTGAGTGCTGGGATTAAAGGTGTGCACCACCACACCCGGCTAAGGTCTACTTCTTGACCTTATATAAGTGATACAGCCTCTCTGTGTTCAGACTTTATTTTTTTTGAGGTAGGGTCTCACTCTAGCCCAGGCTGACCTGGAATTCACTCTGTAGTCTCAGGCTGGCCTCAAACTCATGGAGATCCTCCTACCTCTGCCTCCTGAGTGCTGGAATTAAGGTGTGCACCACCGTGCCTGGCTACAGTTTTTGTTTTTTCCAGTGTAATGTGGAAATGTTAGTAGTACTCTCAGTCTTGACACGCAGTGGTGGGTGTCCAGTGCATTGAGGACAACGTCTAGAACCCAGTGAGGCCCCAGGGAGAGTGGCCACAATGATACCACACTAGAGTCATTAGCTTCCCTAATGACTCAAAGGTTCCTAAGAAACAAAGCCTCACCCTCTCCTGCCCATTGAGCCACTTTGATCACTTCAGGGGAAAGCAGTTCAGCAGAATCTAAAATCAGTAACCTGCGATGGTCTCCAGGCCTGATGAGGATAGCAAGATGTCACTCCCCAGGGTTGCCACTGGATGCTTGGGCTTCTGCTTAGAAGGAAGGTGTTCTCAGGGATGGAGCCAGCTATGGATGCCACCAGAAGCTACGCTGTGCCTCTCAGAAGCAGGAAGAAGCAGGATTCCATTTCTGTCTCCCATTCCCAATCCTCTCAGCTCTCCCTTGCCAGGTCCTTTGAGCCACTGAGCAGAAATTCTCTGTGCTAGCTGGAGAGACACCCTTGAAATTTTCAGTGCTAACTGGAGAGGCACCCTCGAAGCTGTTGTCCCAATGGACAAGACATCCCACAGTGACAGACATCAGAAATGTGGGCTTCTTGTTGATGCACAGGAAAAAGCAGGAAGGAACTTTCTGGAAGGTTGGGATCTTGTATGTTTTCCTCCGGCTGCTGCTTCTGAGTGTATATGTAGCTATTGACATCCAGCTGTATACTTCAGTTTGTGCATCCTACTGTATACAGTCACAGCCCAGTGAGCCTCATCAGTGTCTAAAATGCAGACGGAGGGATGCAGGCAGCTCGCGTGCCTGACCCACTTTATTCTGGAGACACAAAATGTTCTGATCTCTGCATCTATTACACATCTTTATCTTCCTCCACAAGTGTGTTTATGCCCACAGGTTATATTTATATCTGCAGTCACATCTATATATTTAAATCGGGAGAGAAGAGGAGTGTTGCATGTCCGTGGCTATATATAGGGTCGCTTGCTTCTTTCAAAGAACAGGAGGATCCTGGTTCCATTATGCTTTTGGAACACACACACACACACAGACACACAGACAGACAGACAGACAGACAGACACACACACACACACACACACACACACACACACACACACACACACACAGTCTGGGTGCCTAACTAACCACCTTGCCTTTCTCATTTGTCTAAGATGAGATGTTAAAACTGACCTTGATGATGACCTTGGGGATGGTCAGCACTGTGGACTTCTGCTTGGCCAGGACATCCCCAGACTCGTTGACGCGTGCTGTGACGAAGAAGTGCAGGAAGGCCTGTTCCAGCAGCTGGCTCATGTACTCGCCTGCTCTGACCAGCACCTCCTTTTTCTTGACTGGTGGGAGGAAAAGGGAACAGCCATCAAGACCCTAAGGCATCAAGATCTGTCTTCTGTCCCCATCTCCCCTTCCTTCCCACTCCAGTACATAAGCCACCAGGGTCCCAGCAAAGGTCTGGGAGCACACAGAACAGAGTCAATCAGGGACAAATGTTCCTGCTTCCTGAGTGAAGCAAGAATGTGCTGGAAATTTAGCATTTGGTTTATGGCATACAAAAGAAAACAATGCATCGAACTCTCCAAACATGGCTTATGCTGCTGTAAAATGAAAGAAATAAGGATGTTAAAAATGGAGGGGCTTAAGGCGTTTGCCTGCAAAGCAGAAGGACCTGAGTTTGATTCCCCAGGACCCACGTAAAGCCAGATGCACAAGGTGGCCCATGTGTCTGGAGTTTGTTTGCAGTGGTTGGAGGCCCTGGCACACCCACTCTCTCCGTCTGCCTCTTTCACTCTCTCTCTCTCTCTCTCTCTCTCTCTCTCTCTCTATATATATATATATATATATATATATATATATATATATATTTAATGGAGGACCCAGGAGTTTTGATGGAGGCTGCTTTGATATGGCTGGGGACAAGATGGCAGAGGAGTGGCTGAGAAGTGCAACGTCTCCGAGGGCTTTCAGTTTGCTATTTGGGAGACCTTCATGCCACTGTTATTAGCTTTAGGACTGGGTACCCACCCTGCAGGAGGACATGGAGGACGGGAGGTGGCTTATCCCTAGTCACCATCTGGGCTGAGGCTGCTAAACCATTTGCTCTCTGGCTCCATTTCCCACAGCCTTGGAGTCTGGACAAAGGACCCCGGAGTGGCGCCTGCAGCTGCCTCCAGGGTCAGATGCTGTTCCATGGGCCAGCAGGCTTGGCAGGAGAATGGGTGGTTTCACTTCTCCATCACCACCCACAGCACACAGATGCCAGCAAAGCCCCACACTTGACCCCTCCATCATCTTCCTCCCCTGTGCCTGGTTTTACCAAAGCCTTCCTGTGGGAATCCCCATGGCAGTCAGGAAAGGACACCATACCAAGCACAGTTCTGTAGGTAGGTTATAGGTAGTCTATAGAAGAGCCCCGACCTCTACAGCCTCCACGTGGATGTTTGCTTGGCTTTGCTCGTCATTCTCAGGTGCGACACTCCTAGGGGGCCTCTTCATGGTCCCTGAGATCAAGAGCCCAGTGAGGGCCTCTGCCTGAGGTGGCATTGCCCTTGGTGGGCGGATCTCTTCACAGATGTGTAGGTGCCATGGCTGCCTCTAGCTCTCAGATCCAAGATTTGACATCCGAGTCCCTAGGAAATTCTAATATGCTGCCATTCAGCTGCACATCCAGCCTAACACCCTCAGGGGTACAGCAAGGTTGAGAAGCACCATTGACACAGCCAGGCGCCCCCAGGAATCCAATGGGCCCAAAGCCTGGGTCTAGGGTAAAGCTGGGCCCTTCCTGTCCAGGTTAGAGATGATGGCACACCTAAGATCAGAAGCCAGGTGAGACAAGTACTCAACACTGATTTGATTGTCTTGATCCATGACCTTGCCTTGACCTTGGCCCCTAAATTCTGCCTTTCTGAGTGGTCTTTGTACCGGGATCTGGACTGCTTCCTCGGTGTCTCCCAGCAATGAGTCGAATTCTAAAAGCCCCTCCCCCACTGGATATGATGCCAAATGAGCACACACTTCTTACACCCCACATCTGGTGGGTGAATGGAGTAGCAATGCCGGTCCTTGAAGACCAGGCATTTTGTCCCTCTCTGCCACCATTAATAGTAATAAACTGGCTTTCCTCTGGCTTTTTCTAGGGGAGAGTGTCTGACCACTAGGTTTTCTGAGGCCAGAGGCACGTCCCTTCTTCTATCCCCACTTGCAGAGGTTCTCATGACCCCTTCTAACCTCAGCCTCAGGACTCATTTCTTCTTGGAGGTAGACCAATTCCTCATTGAGACACTAAAGAAGAGGAGTGTTCAGCAGAGCCCATGAGAACCGTGCTCCTGAAATAGTCCATTATGTAAGGGCTGCGTTTTGCCACCGCACAAGAAATTGTTCTAGATAAAGTTTATTAAACACGGCAAGAGAAGGAGGAATAGATTTTCACTGTATGAGCGTTGGAGCTGGGAGGCTGCCAACATCATTTACGGTATCTGGGGAAAGCCAAGGGAGACACAGGCTAGAGCTGCCTCATCTCTTCCAAAAAGCAAAGAAAACTAAATATAGCCAAGTGGCAATCACAGCACCTTTGAAGGTCCTGGGCGGTTGAAGGGATTCAAATCTCCCAAGCTGACTCGAGCCTACACATTCCCTTTAATCAGCAATCTGAAAAGTCTGTCTCCCCTTCCACTCAGAAAACTTTCTTTATAACAAAGACACCCGAGAATGCTTGATCAAGGTCTGGAAGCAATCTGACTTTTATTTTTTTCTTTTTGCAAAACAGAGCCGTATTTCAGATTGCAGCGTGCAGTTAACTGCAGCAAATCAATACTAACTACCTGCACTCATTCATAAATTAACAAGTTATTTAGGACAAGTCCTGAGGTGATCTGAGCAGGCTGAGCTGCACACACTGAGGTTGGGTCAGCTCTCTCTACAAAAGTAACTCAATACTTGTACTCTTTGGCCCATTGACTCATGCAAGCTAATGGAGGAAAGGCTTATCGGAGCTTATAGCGGAGGTGTGGACAAGGTATGGTGACAGGAGCATGAGATGTTGTCACCTGGCAGTCAGGAAACAGAGCTGTGAACTTATTAATTAACTGAGTTACAGAGAGAATGGGGAAGATTGACAGACAGGATGTCTGTCAGGTAGGAAAGGGGCTGGTGTTTAGTTCTCTGTTGGGAGAAGTGTGCTAGACTCCAGGCCCACTCAGGGTCCACGTTTAACGCATTAGCTCACTGTGGCTGAGTGGGACCTAGGTCTGTTATCATTTTTCCTCTAATTGCTGTGGAAGACCTTGCACATGTCAACTTAGCCTCAGTTTCCCACAGTGCTGGAAGGGGAAGTGTACTGAGAACCTAGCATGTCAAAGCAGATCGTATCTATCATCTTACAGTTTCCTCTCGCATGCATCGCCAACCCATCAACCGACCCACAGGCCATGTCTAGACCTGACCAGTCTGCATCACCTCCATCACCAACACCATCACCTCACCACTGAATGACCAACAGGTCTCTCAGCATCAGGTCTGCTTCCTCTAGAGTCTCTTCTCAGCATAACAACCAGTGTGAGCTTTGAGGCAAGTGCCTTAACCGCTGAGCCATGTCTCCAGCCCTTGAGTGTGAGCTTTGAAAAGCTGCTCAAAGCCCTGCAAACGCCCCCAGCTCAGTGGCAATTAAGCCAAAGTTCACACAGGAACTGACTCTCCTTATATGATCTGTACCTTTTCCCCTTTCCTCGCCTCTCTGTGTGAATCATTTCTGTTGTTGTAGCAAAATACCCAAAGCTGTGTAATTTATAAGGAAGAGAGGTTTAGCTGGCTCACAATCTTGGTGGCTACTTGATCCAAACAGGGCGGTGCTGACATTCTGGCTTGCTTTGTACCCTGTGGCTTAACAGAGGTTACTGTGCTCAAGGAACCAGCTTACATAAAGGCCTTGCTTCATAGCTACCTGGTCTCCCAGGAAGCAAATCATAAGACCAATATCAACACCTTCTGAGGTCAGGGCCCCCGTGGCTTAATTGCCTCCCACCAGCCTCTACCTTTTAAAGGTTTCAAGAAAGGAGCACTTGTGCAATGGAGGAGCCTGGGCCTGGGGGAGACAATCAACAGCTATTAAATTCAGCCAAATATTCCACTCAGTGAGGGGGAACCCTTGATTGGAACCGGGGATTCAGGGCGATATGCACTGGATCCCATACTCGTGGGCTCCCAAGAAAAGATGCACTATACAAGTGACTGCCGGGGAGGCTTTTGAAAATAGAAGCTAGGTAATCCAGATTGTTGTATATTTGTTAACCGATACTGACCTCATTCTCCCCGATGGAGATTGTGTTTGTATTTTTCAGGATACAGCGAGGGAGCTGTGGCCCATATAACCCTACCAACCGACTGCAGGCAGAAAGATGAGATCCTGGCAAGTGATGAGCCACCACAGTCATATGGGGGAGGATCCATATGGAACCCCACAGAGAATGACGTGATGAACAAGGGACCCACAGCCATAGCCGTTCAATCAACAAAAGATAAGCCAGTGTGACAGAAACCAACGAATCTCGACACAAAAACCCCTAAGCTCACAACATTAAAGCAGCCTCAATACTCGCCCACCACGACTCAGGGAACTGAGCGGAAGAGGGGGCGGAAAGATTGTGAGAGCCGTGGTGGGGGAGACTATCCAGCGGCATGGCACCCCTCAGGAACAACATACTAGGGCCAGGAGAACCTGGCTGAATACTAGGCTATCCATGGTCCCCTGTCACAAGGACTGATCCAGACGGCCCACGGAGGAGGATATCCAGCTGACTGGGGATGGGGAAGGGGGGCAGCAGGGAATTGGGGATAACAACTCATGGTTGGCCCACTAAACAATGTAACTCATTACTGACAATAAAGAAAAATAAAATAAAATAAAGGTTTCACAGCCTCATCCTGGCAGCACACTGAGGAACAACCTTCAAGCACATAAGTTTTTGGTGGACAAAGCATGTTCAAACAAGAACGGTTCCTAATCCGGAAGGACCTTTGCATATATGTTGCCTCTGGCTGGAAGGCTCCCTGTCAGGTCTCTGTCCCCTGTCATCCTATTAGCCTCATCCTATTAGCCTTTATTTTTTATTTTTTATATTTTTGTGGCCACCATATCCCAAGGGTGATATCACCATATCCATCACCTGCCTCATGCTCTCCTATTGCACATAACCATCTATACACTCATGTGGGTGCTGTCTGGAGGTGGGGGGTGTGAGGGAGGCCTAGGTCTCCTGAGCACAGGGACACACAGCTAGAGGTGACAGGGTGACACTTTATACCCAGATGTGTTGAATTTGCAGGCTCTCCGCAGGGGGAACTAACTAGATGCTTCCCCCTCAGCCCTCTGTGCTGACTACCCTTTTCGGTGAGAAGCCTTTCCTCCCCCTTGGGATTAAAAAAGGTGTTAAATCTTCTCATTTGCAAAGAAAATGCCACAGTGATTTCTTAACCGTTAGCAATTTTTTGCTGAAGCTAGGGATATTCGATTTCTTCAGGTTCCAGTTTCTTGGAATTAGAATTTTTCAGGAATAATTTTTCATTTTTCGAGGAATCCCTCTGAGGGGTGCCAGGGGCTCAGGCAGCCATGGAGTCCAGTGAGGCTTGGTCAAGGGGGGGGGTCATTAACCACCCTGCCTCTGCTTAATGACATTATCTCCATGCTTTTCCTCCTTCACATTCTCTTTCTTCACACCACACTTCAGAAACCCACTGGCCTGAATTCTCAGGTATTCTTCAGGCTTCTCTAAGTCAACCTGCTGTGTCTAAACACCATTCTTCCTCTGAACTGTGACCGAAGGTCATCGCATCCAGAATGCTGATTCCACTCTGCTTAAAAGATTCTGCGCTCCTAGGGAAGAGAGTTCTCAGGGAGGAGGAAGGACAGGAAAGAAAGCCCACGGGAGACAGGGGATGGCAGAGCGCAGGGCCCTGCACAGGCTCACAGAGGCACAGTCTTGTGTCCAGCCAGCTGTCTCAGTGCTGGTCCCTGAAGAGCAGCTTGGTCAATGTTAAGAGACATCCGGGGACTGCAGACATGGCTGAGTGGGAGAGCCCTGCTCTCATCTCCAGCACGAGAAAAGAACAAGAGAAAAGGGTGCCTGGTGAGCTCAGGGCTCAAATGCACCTTCTGATTCTGGGCTCAGGGAGCATCTGAGGCTCTGCACCTCTGCAAGGACCTGAGGATGCTGACCCCGGGGCATGGAGCACTCTCCAGGGAGGACGCTGACCCTGGAGCACAGAGCACAACTGAGAGGCAGTGAGTGAAGCTATAGTTGATCTCAGGACTCACTGGTTCTAGACTTTGAGGGATTCAGTGTTCACGTCAATGCATGAGACATTAAGGTACTCGATTCAAGGGTTTTTCTAGATTTTTTTTCCCTCTGTAGTATGTGTTCGTGAGCTCTGGTGAGAACCTGAACTCTGACACAAAGCTAGGAGTGAGTGTTGTCACTGACTGAGACAGAAACAGATACCAATCCCCAGAATGACCCCCATATTGTTTAGCTTACAGGATAAGGGCTCCAGCGTCACACTGAATGGCTCGTTCTTGAATTCTGTCTTGGAGACCCCAGTGTAGAAGGTGATGTTGCCCGACAGATAGGCCGAGATGGTGTAATGGTTGGAGCTGTTGTTCTGGAAGGTGATGGTGACCTTGAAGTCCTTCCCCAGCACGGCGTTTTCCACTTCAAAGTTCATGTCCACGTCAGATCTGGATTTGACAACGCCTTCCGTGTTGAGGGCCTTCTTGGCCCCATACATGAGGGCTGTTTCGAGGGCCAGTCTCTCTTCTTCTTGACCTAGAAGAGAGCCACAGGTGAGGACAGGGAAAAGGACATACAGCCCATCCCTGAGACATTGTGTCACCCTTGCTGCTGGCCTGTGTAAGCCCCTCAAGCTTTCTGGATGGGGGTGGATAGGTGACATTGCTCTTACTGTGATGAGTTTTGCAAAACTGTGGTCACAAATAGACAGTGTGCCCTTCCCTGCCCGCCAGGCTACCAGGTTCCTGGGCAGCTGGGCCAGGTTCTGAGTGGAATGAGGGCTACTAAGGAGCCATCCTGTCAGAGTTCAGCCAGTGCAATATGCAAAAAAAAAATTACTAAATAAAAATAATGTAACTCTTCTCTGTGGTGCCAATTGACTTCCTTTCCTGAGTTCCAGCACAAAAATAGAATTTTGATGTCCTCTAAGCAAAGATTTCCCAATTTAAATATCTTTATTATTGATAATTAGATACACTGTATGAACATATCTTGTAATGGCACTCCCATTTCCTTCCTGGCTGTCCCCCACTCACTGGGGACCCTCCTTGGTGCACATACTGGATCTGTCCTTGGGTTAAGGGGTTGCGAATTAAGCAAAATTTTTCAAAAAGTAATTTTAGGCCTGGAGGGATGGCTCAGCAGTTGGGGCACTTGCCTCCAGTGCCTATGGCCCTGGGTTCGGTTCCCCGGGACCCACATAGGCCAGACCCACAAGGTGGTGGCCCTGGTGCATTCTCTCTCTCTCTCTCTCTCTCTCTCTCTCTCTGCTTGAAAATGAATAGATAAAATATTTTTTAAAAAGTAATTTTATTTATTTATTTTAAAGCAGACAGAGACAGAAGAGTTACAGACAGAGAGAATGGTAGTGCCAGGCCTTCAGCTGCTGCAAACAAACTCCAGATGCACGGGCCACTTTGTGCACCTGGCTTTACATGGGTCCTGAGAAATCAAACCTGGATCATTAGGCTTTGCAGGCAAGTGCCTTAACTGCTGAGCCATCCCTCCAGCCTCCAAAGATTTTGAAAACAGTGGCCTCTTGTCATCCTGCCTCTAGCCATTCCCGTGGCATGCAGGCTTCTCTCTCCTCAAATGGGACATGTCTCCCCCACTCCTTCCACTTGATCTGTCTGTGTTGACGAGGGGGGCTTCACTTGGCCTTTCTCCACCTCCTGCAGTGGTCACAACCAACAGCAGAATGTGCCTCACCCCAGGACACTGGGCTCTCTTGCAAGTTCTTAAACCTTCTCTTCCTAAGGGCTCCCAGGTCTGAATTCTGGAGTAGCCCAGAGCCATCTAGAACTTTCTCAATGTCCACAGACTTCCTGAGTCCAGCATAGGTGCTAGGGTGGAGGGGGAGGGAGGGGATCCTGACTGCATCTGTCACCACGAGACCTCCTAGTCTTTCCTGGCACTAAGCACAGGGTTTTGAGGGACATCTCCAGGCACGCACTTCTGTCCTAGTGCAGCTTGAGGCTTCAGGGCTTCTTGAGGAAAGGGTCTCATAGAGAGTTTCTGAAGTGCCTGTGGTAGAGATGAGACAGGCTGAAATACAGAAAGGGTTTGCGTCTGGGCAGGAAAAAACAAGGCCAGATGCGGTTGTATGTGCCTGTGTTCCCAGCATCCAAGCTGAGGCAGGAAGATGGTGAGTTCAAGGTCAGCCTGGGCCTATCTCGAAAAATGAAATTTCTCAGTAGGTAAAATGCTTGGTGTGCAAACACAGAACCCGAGTTCAGATCCTCAGCACCTGCGTGAAAGTTGGATAAGGTGGTGGGCACCTGTGACTCCAATATCTGTGGGAGGAAGGACAAGGGACGTCCCAGAGCCTGCTGGCTAGCTAGTTTCACTGAACCATGAGCTCTAGGCTTAGTTAGAGACCTTGTCTCAAAGAATGGGTTGCAGGGAGGCTGGGGTGATTGCTCAGCAATTAAAGGTGCTTGCTTGTAGAACCTAATGACCCAGGTTCAATTCTCTGGTGCCCATGTAAAGCCATCTGGAGTATGTGTGTAATGGCAGGAGGCCCTGGCATAACCCCCCCCCACTCTCTCAAATGAACAAACAGATAAAAGTATCTTAAAAATAGTTTGGAGAGTTCTTGAGGAAGAGATACAATGTCGACCTCTGGCTTCCACAAGCACACATACATACATGCACCTGAACACATATGAACATGAACATACGTGCACATGTACCAGACACACACATACATATATATACCAGACACACACATAAATACATACACATATATACAAACACACACATACATGCATCTGAACACATATGAATATGAACATACATACACACATACCAGACACATACATACACATACACACACCTACCAGACACACACATACATACACATATCAGACACACATACATACATACATGTGAACACACATACATAACATACACATACATACAAACACACACATACATACACATATCAGACACACACAAATAACATAAACACACACATACATGCACCTGAACACACATGAATATGAACATACATACACATGTACCAGACACATATACATACAAATACACACACATACCAGACACACACATACATACACATATACACACATACCAGACATGCACACACACATACATATATATCAGACACATACATAAACACATACCAGACATGCACATAGCAGACAAACACATACAAGCAAAAAATAAAATGAAATAAACATGGCCTGGGGTATTGCTCAGTGGTAGAACACCCGTCTAGCATAAACAAGATCCTGGGCTCCATTCTCAACCCTTCAAAGACAGAAAGACAAGAGTAATCAGGAGAAGGAGGAAGAGGTGGAAGAGGAGGAAGAGGAGGAAGAGGAGTCTTTAAAATAACACTCCATCACAAAAGGGGTGGGGTGGAGAGATTGCTCAGTGCTTAAAGGTGCTTGCTTACAAAGCCTGTCTAACTGGGTTCATTTCCTCAGTACCCACGTCAAGCCAGAGGCCCAGGGTAGGGCATGAGTCTAGAGTTTGTTTACAGTGGCAGGAGGCCTTGGCATGCCCATACTCATTCTCTCTGTCTGCATCTCTCTCTCTCTTTCTCTCAAATAATAAAAATATTTTTAAAAATAGAACTCCACTGGGTAGCTTGCTAAGTTAAAATGTCAAGTCCATGTGCCATCCTTGATCAGAAGACCACCATCTGTCTGTGTCCTAAAACTTCTTAGGAGTGCTTCTTTGGGTCAGAAAACACACCGCCATCTAGACAGTGTCCCTGAGTGGTGCCTCCTTAAATTCTAGAGGCCTGGAACTCAGAAGTCTTCCTCGTGGAGAGTTGGCACACTTTGTTTTATATTTACCTGTTTGTGTTTATTTTTCGCTCTGTGTGTGAGATCTCTCTCCTGAGTCCAGAGCTTGCTGATCCAGCTAGTCTAGTGAGGTCGCTGTCCTTGGAGACTCCCTGGCTCTGCCTCCCACGCCCTGGTGTCCAGGCTGCTGTCATGCCCACTGGGCATCTCTGTGGCTGCTGGGCTCTGAGCTTTCTCCACGAGCCGTCTCTCATCTCCCATCTCATTCGGGTGAATCTTAGACTCCGTGTTCATACGCTGGTGTGCCATCTTTCTCTCCTGTTAGTTCCTACTTTGGTCTCCACTGTCACCTCAGGCTGACATCAACAGTAGCTGTGTTCAGACACAGGTTTTAATTTATTTAAAAATTCCTTCCTTCCTTCCTTCTTTTTTCATCCATTTCTTCCTTCCTTCTTCTTTCCTTTCTGTCTGTCCTTCCTTCCTTCCTTCTTTCCTTTCTGTCTGTCCTTCCTTCCTTCTTCTTTCCTTTCTGTCTGTTCTTCCTTCCTTCTTCTTTCCTTTCTGTCTGTCCTTCCTTCCTTCCTTCCTTCCTTCTTCCTTTCCTTTTCTTCTTTCTTTCTTTCTTTCTTTCTTTCTTTCTTTCTTTCTTTCTTTCTTTCTTTCTTTCTTTCTTTCTTTCTTTCCTTCCTTCCTTCTTTCTTTCATTCTTTCCTTCCCTCCTTCCTTCCTTCCTTCCTTTCCTTCCTTCCTTCCTTCCTTCTTTCTTTCTTTCTTTCTTTCTTTCTTTCTTTCTTTCTTTCTTCTTTCTTTCTTTCTTTCTTTCTTTCTTTCTTTCTTTCTTTCTTTCTCTTTCTTTCTTTTTCTCTATTGTTACTGCTTCATGTTTTTGACAAGGCATCTGATCCCAGCTCCCAGGAGCTCTCTCTCTCTCTATCACCTTTCATGTAGGGCACGAATGTCTCTCACCAGTGGACAGAGAAAGGGGCCACACTGCACTTCCTCAACCCACAGCACCCCTTGTCTGTTCCTCTTCATCCTTCAACTCAGGGTGACGCTGGGAATCGAAGCCCAGGTCTCATCCACGCTATGCCAGTGTTCTCAATCACTGCTGGCAGGAGCAGTCAAGTCAACCCACTGGAGTAACATCACCCCATTTCTGGGACAGTCAAGCCATGAAATGGGACCAATGAATTGCTCCTTCCACCCTGCTCAGATAGCGACCTTTAAGTCCAGCCACAGGTCTAAGACCCCAGTATTTGAGCATCCAGTGACCGCTTGACCCAAGCCTGACTGGGACTTCTTCTCTGAGCTCTGGGGCCTCTGTCCACCCAACTCCCACCTAGCACGGCAAGGGCTGGATTCTGCTTTTCTCCATAGGTAGGTGAAAGGCAGGACCCTGCACACCCCACCCAGTTCAGCACTGGCCGTGATGGGAGTCTTTAAGAGCCGAGCAAGCTGCTGAGAGGCTGGACGCACAGGAACGAGAGCAACAGTTTCTTCCCCACTTTCTAGGGAGCTTCCCTTTTTCTTTCCCAAGTCTTTTCGTTTCTAACTGCAATAAAAGGGCATTGAGTGTTTGTTTTGCTACATCTGTTTATTTGTTTTTAACCTCCCTTTTAGGAAAAAGACAGAGAAAGAAAAACAGCAACGTCTTTATGTGTCTGCGCTGTGCCAAGCATGATAACTAAACAAAGAGAATGAAGCGTTTCAGAAATATTCACTGGTTCAGATGACAAAAATCCTGAATTTCTAAAACTCTGCCCACTGTCCTCAATTCTGCACGCTCTTCCTTTATGATGCAAACTGGGTTTGTCAATAAGAGGAAGGAGGCTGTCTAAAGCATTTAAAACAAATCCTGCGCTTCAGGAATGCCAATAAATTTTTAGGTATATGATAATTGCTCACCACCCTCATCCATTCACTGAAGTAGCTGCCTCTTCTCAGAAACTCTGGAGGAGAATCATTTGCAAATTAACATCGGCCTTTCTTCCCAAAACAGCACACGTCCTCACCTACAGGCTGGTAGTGGCCCTGGGTAGCTTTGTGTCCAGGCATTCTGCACTGCTTGTGACATTATGGCCTGCAGGACCCTGGACATCCACACTTCCTGCCTTTGGCTAGGGTCCCCCTCCCTGCTTGGAACCCCCTGTCCAGAATGTCACTTCCTCTTGGTTCCTACAGCCTTCTGTATAATGAGCCTCTGCTTGACTGTGTTCTGCTTTCTACCAGGCTGAGGAGAGAGAGCCTCAGCATTGATGGAGACAGAACTGAGCCCGATAGCTCTGTCTGAAACATGTTCTATGATAAAAGCAAAAACCCGGGCTGGAGAGATGGCTCAGTGGATAAGGCACTTGCCTCCAGTGCCTAAGGCCCTGGGTTCAATTCCCCAGGACCCACATAAGCCAGACCTCCAAGGTAGTGGCCCTGGTGTTCTCTCTCTGTCTCTCACTCTCTCTCTCTCTGTATCTCTGCTTGAAAATGAATAAATAAAAATATATTTAAAAAAAAGCAAAAACCCATTGCAGCATTATTTTATCATTGAAACTGGCCTTCAACTTCATTGGCCTGAATTAGTGAGATTGCATTAGGCTGCTAATCCATTATCTACTTCAGAGGGTTTCCATGACAATGAAATGGAGAAATACATTAAAAACAATTTGTAAAACACTTAACAATTGTGCAGTAATCATTTAAGTTTTTGTTATTGAACTAAAATGATACTAATCACATAGGGTCTTCTAGTAAAATTATTTAAGATTCTTATGAACAGAAATAAATGTTATATTCTGATAGAATGGCTACAGCTTTCAAGCAACTTACTTCACAAACCGTGTGAAGGGGAACTCCTCTGAAAGCAAGCAAGCAAACACAACAATGGAAAATTGTGGCTGTCTCGCTCAGGAGAGAGTCTTTCATTACTATCCAATGCTCAAAATGCCAACTTGTTCTCTGGAACACATTTCAGTCTGACAGTGAGTAAGTACTAAATAGAATTAGGCGGGAAATTTACTTGTTTGTAGTCAATTACCTTCCTGGAATTTGTAAGTATCTGTAATATCGTGTATGCCGTCCCCTCCGATTTGTTTGGTCACAATTAATTTCCCAATGTGGGTGGTATCCACGGCTTCTACCACGTGAGAGCCGTCCTTC
Source organism: Zapus hudsonius (assembly GCA_004024765.1). NCBI lineage: Eukaryota > Metazoa > Chordata > Mammalia > Rodentia > Dipodidae > Zapus > Zapus hudsonius. The sequence continues at coordinate 2,232 of PVHP010026587.1, read as the reverse complement.
TTTGCTGTGATGTAAATAAGATCACTGTTGACCTGGAAACAGAAAAGAAAAGTGTGTTAACCATCATCAAGTCCCTGTGGATAAATGCCCAATCAATAGATATGGAATCAGCCTGTTGCTCCTCTCCTCGGTGGGGAGAGGATAAAGGAGGCATGGTGTACATACACGATTATACATACATGCATACATACATACATACATGCGTATGGGAATCTTGGCCAACCATAAACAACATGCAATCTGTCATTTGTAGCAGTGTGAATGTAACTTGAGGGCATGTTATGTGATGTGAAATAAGCTAGACACAGAAAGACAAATGCCACACGGTCTCACTCATCTGTGGAAATTAAAAAGTAGAACAGAAGGGAACAGTTATCACTGAAGACATGGGGGTGATGGGGAAGGGGAGGGAGTGAGAATAAATTGAACGATGGGCATCAAAACCCAGTTAGAGTGGAGAACTGCCTTCTAAATTTTCTAGAACCAAGTAGGGAAAAAAGCTGCCCTGGGATCCAAGTGGCAAGATGGGCTCTAAGAAGCCCCTGCCTGACCACGTGAGCATTGTGGACCCCAAAGATGAGATCCTGCCCACCACCCCCATCTCAGAACAGAAGGGTGGGAAGCCAGAGCCCCCTGCCATGCCTCAGCCCGTCCCTACAGCATAACAGGGTCTCACTGGCAGCTGCATCTGGATGCTGAATGTTGCTCTATGAAGTCATTTAATAAAATTTTGCAAAAGAAAAAATAAGCGGTTAGAACCATCCATGATGTGTGTTAAAGTATCTAGAAAGGAAGAGTGGAACAGTCCCAACACAGAAAAATGATGAAGCAATGGAGCTGTTTAACATGCCTGTTATCACAACTGTATACACAGATCTGATGACAACCATGAACCCTATAAAAGTGCACCAATATTATTTCTCAGTTCAAAAGAGCAAAGAACGTCTTGTCTTCCAAATCCTTAGGAATCTTTACATTTCTTGTCTTCAAAATTTCAAGGTGCCACCATCTAGAGAACCCTGGAGTTAAATTGTTCTTTTTTTTCAAAAGCTAAACTCATTTAAGAAATATGCCCAAGTGGGGAATCCACTGTGAGCCAGTCTTGGAAATTATGCAGAAAGACTCTAGGAGGCTAGGAGCACCACTTGTTAAAGGAGTGATTTCTTCCTGGTAAATTTGACTCCTTCAGGAGAGCTGGAAGCATCGCATCTCTCTAGACTCCTTTTGAACAAATATTTTTTTCTAATGAGAGACAGACAGACAGACAGACAGACAGACAGACAGAGATTGAGAAAACATGAGCCCACCACTCACTGCAAACAAACTCCAGATGCATGTGTCATGGGTACTGGGAATTGAACCCAGGTCATCAAGTTTTGCAAGCGTCTTTAAACTCTGAGACCTCTCTCCAGCCCTTAAAGGCCTTTTAAATTAGCCTAGGGAAAGGAAGTTGGCCAGGTGGTTTCCTAGAAAGAATCTTCTCCTGTACAGAAGGAGAGAGAGAGACATGGGAGAGTTTTTCCTTCCTCTTTCTGGTTCTTCATGGGACACGAAGTGCCCTTGGAGGGGCTGTGCCCCCTGGGACAGTGAAGCAATGCTTCCTCAACAATAAGAGCTGGCAGAGAGGAAAGAGAAAGTTGCAGGCCTGAAGTGTGATACAGTAAGACCAACCTTGAATTTCTTAGATGAAGACAAATCCCCCCCTTGCTGTTTCAATCATGCTAATTGTGTTATTTGCAGCCAGAAGTGTTTTAATTGAAAAATATGATTAGATTATCCTGGAGGAATTCAGGCAATTTTCTGGTGGTTTAGCAACTAAAATAAGCTATTTGTGGGCCTGGGATGATGCTGGTTGAATCTCATTCTTTCCCAAAATTCTGATTCCCATTCTGCTTTCTGCAGACAATACCTAATCTGGTACCTGAATTCCCCCAGAGTCTCCTATTGAGTTGCTCATACGTGCTTTCTTGGGGGCTCCATTTATTATCAGAGAATCAGGTAAGAAACATAAAAACTCTGTGACCATCACTGAGGTAGTTTGACATTTGCCAAGTCCTCTCCCAGCCTCGATCCTTTCCCTTTATGTGGGGGTAATGACGTTTCTTCCTCATAGGATGACTGACAGAACTAACCTTAGTAAATGTATGGGGACCACTTAATGTGCCTGGCACAGAGCTAACACTCAGTAAATGCTATGAATAATTATGTATTATTTAATAGCATTCTCAGATA
>PVHP010026586.1:0-24538 GCA_004024765.1 Zapus hudsonius | reverse complement strand
CATTGGAACCAAAAGACATAAACAGGAACAAACCCGCTCCAGGCCACATAGCTATTAAATGGTATCATCACAATTCAAGCCCACTTATATGACTGGATGCCAATGTCTTTACGCATCACAATTACGCACTGGGCTCCATACCCCTTATCTCAGTACCTTTGGGTTTTTTTTCATGAAAGACTCAGATGGATTTTTTCCATCAAATGGAAATAAATTTTCATCTCTGATTCAGTCTGGCATCTCTACGTAGTTCCAGTCTCACTGATCGCTTCCAAGCATTGGCACAAACAGAAGGCCCGAGAATCCTGTGTGATTTCTTTCTGGGTAATTAAGGGGCTGGACTCTGACACTCCATTCACCACTCACTGCTGATCATCAGCAACTTTCAGGCACGCTGAAGGTCACGATTGGAAACACAGTTATTTTAGGAGATGGCATTGTTCTCAACAAGCCACAGTAGGACCGTTGCAGAATGATTTCAACTCAGATCTATATTCAGAGATGAATTCTGCTTTCGGCTCCGATGACGCAGGTCTGTGAGTTTGGATATGAGTAGGAGGTGGAGAGATAAGAAGTGGGGCCAAGTGTTCATTCTTATCCATCTCGACGTACCTTCTGATTGTTGATTAGTGCTTTACAAACTCAAGTTTCCTGCTTTAGCACAGCACCTCAGTGTTATTTAATTTGCCAAAGGAACATTTCTCAATAAGGAAAAACGTTTAAGAAACATTGGAAAATGTAAGGCACTTGGATAATGAATCATTTTTGCAAAAGACACAAGATTTTTTTTTTCTCCAAATTGGTTGCGGGAATGTGTTAAAAACTCTGTCTGCCTTTCTCTTGTGATTTTTCCTTACCCTTGGCCACTGCTTTCCCTACTCCTACACACCATCACTATTAAAGATCTAAAGATTTGGGGAAGCCGGATATGGGAGTGGGCAGCTGGGATATATAGAAATGGTAGATGTCCTCTCATAGTGGATTAATCACCATGCTTTCCTTAATTCCCTCTACCTTTAGATTTACCCCCATTTTCTTTTTGGGACACCCATTTTCATATCTTGCTTTGGGGTCTTGGTCCAGTGATGGGCGTCATGGTTTGATCCAGGTGTCCCCCACAAACAAACGAATGTGTTCTGATTGATCAATCCTCGGCTGATGGCATTTTAGTTTTACAACCTCTCTAGAGCTGTGTTGTTGGGGTGGGCTTATAAGCCAGCTCCCCCTTGCCAGTGTTTGGCACACCTTCCTGCCGCTGTTTGCAGTGCTGTGGCGGAGGTGATGTCCACCCCTCTGCTCATGCCCAAATAAACCATTCCTCAACAAGCTGCTTTTGCTTGGGTTCTTTATGCACAGCAATAAAGAAAGCTGACTGCAACAATGAATTGATCCAATTAGATTTTGATATATGTTAACATGAACAAAGCTGTCTTCTTGCATCTGTAGTATCATCAAGAGAATGGCCTCTCCAACAACAAGGAGAGACACATGGGTGAGACCTCTAATCCACGCAAAGCTTGGTCAGAGCCAGACCTTGTTTGCGTTGCCTGAATCCCAGCCCTGTCTGTGCAAAGAAACATGGGACCTACCACACATTCTAATTTGTCTTTCATGAAATAACGCTTGCTTTATGAGGCCATGACATTTTGGGGTGGCTCTTTCTACCACATTCTTGTGAAAATTGCTGACAGTTACATGCATCAAATGTGGGAATACTCCCACCAAACCAACAGATCCTATGAACCTCAGCTTCAACAAGCCCATATTAAGTGTCAGCTTGCTGTTGGTTGCTACACAGGTTCCCCAGTTTAACGTTAGGCCTTCATTATGCTCCCATCATTAATAAAGCTTAGAGCCAAATGTTAGCTCTGATTTGCTGTTAAGACTTGCTCGGGTATGCAAAATAATAATAACAGCAACAACAACCACAATAATACTCCTACACAAATGAATCATAAAATTTAAATTTATCCAGATTTCTAAACTAGGATAGTGAAAGATTGTGTCCATAACTTAACCTCTATTGCATTTTTCAGTTTATCACATACTAAATACATCTATTTTTTTTTCAGTGCTCATATTTGTTTCTCCATTAAAGATGGTTGGGATCACTGGGAATTTACAGATTTGAAGGTGTGACTCAAGATACCATTAAAGTTCTAAGCTTTAAGCAAATTTCTTCCAGATTTTTTTTTTGAGCAAGGATTTCCTTTCTCTTTAACCAACTTACCTTAAAAACGTGTCAGCATAAAGTCTGTGTGCAACCTTTGAGATGGAAATTCTCTTTCAGGTTTTACAACCTGGGAATATTTTTCTCAAGAATCTGGAAGATATCCCTTTCAAATCAAATCATCTCAAGACATCGTGGCCCTATATCTTAGCCCAACTTCCATGAGCACCAGTCAGTAAACACAGATGACCCTAAAGGGCTGACTGACCTTCTCTCTGGAGTGCTCCAGTAATTTCCACCAGTTCTTGACTCTCTGTAGCCATAACGGTGAATGATGATATCTTCCTAGGAAGGGTAACTCTATCTGATGTTCTGTTTCACTTCAGATCAATCTGGACACGATTCATATGAATATGATTCACGAATGATTTCCACATCTTATATCCAAATTAAGAGTTAAATGACCACAGTCTACAGCTATGTCTCATTGTTTCACTTCCACACAAACTTGTTGATTATTATTTATATGTTTGTTCTTCTTCTTCTTCTTCTTCTTCTTCTTCTTCTTCTTCTTCTTCTTCTTCTTCTTCTTCTTCTTCTTCTGCTTCTGCTTCTGCTTCTGCTTCTGCTTCTGCTTCTGCTTCTGCTTCTGCTTCTTCTTCTTCTTCTTCTTCTTCTTCTTCTTCTTCTTCTTCTTCTTCTTCTTCTTTCTCTTTCTCTCTCTCTCTCTCTCTCTCATATTTTTCTTGGTATCTTATTATTGTAACATGGAGACTACATTAGGAGACCAGGGTCTCAGCCACAGCTCTCACTATGTATGAGGTTTGACCTCATACCTTTAAAAACTGTTAGGATACTCTGGAGGCTGCTTTGTTTAATGTTTAATTGAAAGATGCTCAAAGCCTTTCAGTTGAAGCAGCAATCTTGGCCCCAAGGTATTTTTAGTGAAAAGTGTGCTGTTTGCAGCCTTTCTGTCCTTAATAGTCGTTAGATTCAAGTTCTCCGGGATTGTGCAGTCTTTAACGAGTTCTCCTTATGTCCACAGGATGGCAGTACAAGTTAATGTTAAGAGCTCAAAGCACAAGGCTTTTCAAGATCACCAATGCAGGGTTTTGTTCCAAATCAGCCACCCAAGTCTCTTTTTGCCCACACCCTCCAGCCCTAAATATTCCTCACTTCTCTTTCAGAGACCCCAACGAAGCAACTCCCTTCGAGTTCAAAAGGGATGTCTATGAATGAAAATCCATACAATACATAGCTTCATTATGAAAGATGTAGCCAGGGGAGGTCAGAGTCCAGCTTCCCACAAAACCACAAGCCCTGACTCTCAGTTCAGAATGCTGAGTAACTGGATATAAATAACTGTGGTCACACTTCCCCATTGTCTCTGCTCTTGACCTCAAACATGGGTAACCCATAAAGCAACTAATAAGTGTCTCATTGACAGGTGACTGGCACAGGGCTGTAAAAGGAAATAGACGTGATTAATGAGAGAGTGGAATCCAAGCAGGGAGGCCTTAAGCAGACCCAGAACCAACCCTCTCTCTGAAGTGGTCCACTAATTTTTCACCAGTTCTTGATCTCCTATTGTAATAGCCATGAATAATACCATTCTAGTCAGGTTAACTCCACCTGCTATGTTATTTTTTTACATCCATCTAAGCATGATTCCTAGGAGAACAATAGATAAATGATTTTCTCCGTTTCCATTGGGATTCAGAGTCAATGGCTGAAAACCATGCTTGAAACATATTGACTCCAAAACAATGAAGTAGACAAATCAGATCTTCCTGAAATTGAGAAACCTGGCTAAGGCTTCTTAAGCAAAAAAACAAACATCAAGGCTATTCCTACAATAAATACAATGCCATTCCTTCTTCACAGGGGGAGGCTTTTAAGAGATTCCTTTACTCTTATCTCTTTCAACAGACAATCTTCTATGGGACACTTAGGTCAACTATAACACCTCTCTGCAGAAAGCACCTATCCATCCAGTTCCTGAAGTTTCTTCAGTTTTTTTTTTAAACAGCTGGTCAAAATTGAGGGAAAGCCCAGAAAAAGGATTAAAACCAAAAATGTATCCATTTTTATTTACTTTTTCTCATACCGTCCTCTACAGTAGACATCTTTGTTAATCTTCTCTTTAATCTTGTTTGTGAAATTATATTATAAATTATTTAATAGCCAACCCTTTTCACAGTGTTCAGTTCAGGCTCCTAACACTACTGCCCGCAATGTGCATTAACTAAACCGTTGCTGAAGAGCATAGCATCATGACAGATACTGGATAGCTTTCCCTAAGTGGACATCTGACATTTCCAAGACTGAAACTTTACCAAAGCCAAACAGAATACCAACACTGTGTAAAATTACTGTCCAGATGTCCTCAGTGACATTTTTAATGTTTTCATTGGACTAAAATTATATATATATATATATATATATATATATATATATATATTAACAAAACAAGATGCTCAGTATCATAAGTTATTAGAGAAAACCATTGAAACCAAGATGAAATTCTTTTTTTAATATTTTACTTATTCATTATTTATTCATTTTCAAGCAGAGAGAGAGAGAGAGAGAGAGAGAGAGCACACCAGGGCCACCACCTTGTGGGTCTGGCTTATGTGGGTCCTGGGGAATTGAACCCTGGGCCTTAGGCACTGGAGGCAAGTGCCTTAACCGATGAGCCATCTCTCCAGCCCCAGGATGAAATTCTTTAAAAAAATAAAATAAAACTTGGAAAGATTCTCCAGCGATAACTGTGGGAAGACCTCCAAGTGGCCGAAAAATGATATTAAACTCTAACTATAGTCTTTCTTTCAGGAAATAGAGAGAAGCCATCATGGTATTATATGATAGAAGCAATTTTCCTATATTACTTTCCAAATCTCACATGAGTGTATTTATTTGCAGGCTTGAGAAAAAAAATGAAGTATTTTTGAGTGCAACTGGAGAGGTCTAAAAAAGACAGGCTTTTCTGGTCCCCATGGAGGAAAATCAGCTTTAGACTGCTAGCTCACACATCTAAAAGTTCAATGAACTTCAGTTAGTTGCTATGCCAACCAGCAGAAGATCTGTCCAGATATGAATTGATCACACAAATAAAATATCCCCAAAGATGATGCTTTTTTGGCTTAAGGGCACAGTCTTTGTATCAACCCTTGACAGATCATAGGTCTGTAGGCTTACAGGATTTATTGGGATTATTATCCAAATTTCCTCAGTGCACTATAAAATACCTTAATTTTTTTTTCATAGGAAAGAGAGCAGTTGCTCCTGGAGGGGGGATATCTGATCTATTCTGTTCTTTTTCTTTTTCTCACCAAATACAGAGGAAGTTTATGCAGGTCCTGATTGTGACTAAATGGAGAAATAAAGATTCCAGATGACGGTTTCGATGTTACTAACACCTTGTGCTACAAAATTGAGCAAGTCATCATTAGTCCTTAATGTTGCACCTGTATGTGTAAAAAGCTTTTGAAAAACTTTCTTTTTTTTTTTTTGCAAAATTTGACATGAATTTTTATGTTCCACTTCCTAGAATGAACCCATTTTACACCAAATAAGAGGTAATTTGGGAAATATTATGACAATTTTCAGCAATGTCTAAGGAGGTATGAAAGAAACGAAAAGATACTCCTTGAAAATGTAAAGTTTTCTTTATTGGTTGGCTGCTTGTTAGATTCTTTTTCAGGTATCTAGTATGTGTCTAGATCAAAGTATCAAAGGATATGGACAATGATATTATAGTAATTGTTATGAGGCTATTTTTAATACATATGCTTCCAATAACAACCCATGAAACTCAGTGACCAAAAGTAGCAGATTTCTGTAATATGATTGAAACGGACTCATGCTGATCTTACTTTTACTTGGGGATCATACTGTTCATAGGCCAGTTTGACCTTTGATTACTTTTTGAGAGAGTCATCTTTTTGGTGGATCCAACAAGGAAAATCAAAACAATATGGAATAGAAGCTATACTGGTAGTGATTTTAAAGTTGAGTCTTCAGATGAAGGAAACATCCTTGGCAATAAGGTGTCTGGACAGTAACAAATTCCTTGGGAATTAATGCCCTTAATTTGAAATATACTCAGGAAAACCAGGCTCCTGCCTATGAACATAAGAAAATAAGTCACAAGTTAAACTATGTTTTCCAGTAGGTTTTTCTTTTTTTTTAAAAAAATCACAAGTTACCTATTCTAACCAGATGGGTCTTCTTTCTTTTCATTATCAAAGAGGGTCCCACATCCATCAATCAAACCATGGCCTATTCCTCCTTTTAACCGACTTCCCAGAAAATAATACAGATCTTTATGGTCTGAAGTAGACATTTTTACAATTTATATTCCAGTTTAAACCCAGAGCTCAGGAAAACAGAGGTTTCTAACTTCCCGCTTTTGAGTAATATTTAAGTTCAAGGACTCATTCAGGGAGAAGAAGACAAAATACTTACCTTAAAAAATTATCCACAAGGTCACACATTCCCTAAGTAAACCGATAAAAGCTGCGACATAAAACATACTTCTTACCCTGCTTCCTCCCACTCAGCATTGAGTGATTGAAGCTGTAGTCTGAGAATCTCCAAATAGCATATTCTGCACCAATAAAAGTACTTCATAATGTTGGAGAACCCCATAGAGAGCAGTAGTACCCCTGCCATTGGGTCCAAAGCCAGGGCAGTGGGAATTCTGAGGTCACCTGTCCTGCAGCAATGAGAACTGAACTATGGAAAGATCCTGGTGAGTATCTCATGGGATAGTAGGTTGAACCACATCTTGTAAGCAAATGGATCCAGAGAAGGGAAGTCCATACTCTTATTAATCTCCCTGCTTCTTCCCACCCAACCCCAAGGGATATATTGATGAGATACAAGCGGGTGATTCTTTAGGAAATGATATTTCAGGCTGGAGAGAAATCTTTTCTAATGAGCTGGGGTCTCTGGGGATGCAGAGAAAAGGGTGTCATCTTATTTACAACTTTGTTTCCCAAGTGCTCTGTGTTTGTTTATGCTTTCTGAAGAGGTGGCCAGGGGATCTTTTGTGGAAATTTATGGTGAGTGAGGAAGACCATTGAGCTGAAGTTAGTCTACTGCATCCTTCTGGGTGTAGCTTTGTTTAGTCATTTTACCCAATAGAATGCTGCCAACATTTTATTGAAGATTTGGTTGTGTTTTTAAAGTCGAAAAACTACCATTAATAGAAACCTGTTAAGTACCAGGGAGCTCTGGGGGGAAGCCTTAGTTTTTGTCTGTGAGACAGTAAAATATAAGCCTTCATGCCTTAGTTCTCCACTATCACAAAGCACTATCATGGGTCAGGGTCATCGATAACGAAATGTTTTGGGATGCTATCCTACAAGCAAACTCTTGGACCCTGTTCCAGATCTATCTGGAGTAGGAACTTTAAAGATGGAGCCCAGCAATCTTTCACCAGGAACTGTGCTGATCCTGATGGATACTCAGGATTTAACAACTCATGGTTTGCCCACTAAATAATGTAACTCATTATGGACAATAAATTCATATTAAAAAAAAAGAGTGAGGTCCATAGAGACAAGTAAAAGATATGAGAGAAAAAAATTGCTAGAAACAATATACCAAAGAAGACTGTGGGGGAAAAAAACCTCTTCCAAATATTGCAACTTAATCTTCTCCCATCCAAGTTGTCACAGAGAGGTATTTTTTTTTTAATTCAGGGACATATGAGACCTCAAAATAAAGCACTACTCTAATCGTTTAAAGGCATGGAATAACCCTTTCACAGCCTAAGAGGTTGTTGAAAAATAGAACTAATTAGGAGTCAGAAACAGTTTTTAATTTATCCTAGACAGATGTAATCTTGCATTTGATTGTATCCAGTGGGCTGAATTTTAAAAATAGCTATTGATTATAAATTCCATCCGTCTGCAGTCACCACAAGATGCACACGTCAGAACATTGCTTAAGGAAATTGCAGTCAGAGGCCGGGGTGCAGGGTATTAGCTGCTTTCCTAGAACCAGGCGTCTGAGGCACCTGCTGCCTTCTGAAAAGGATGACACATCTGCCAGAGTTCTGAGAGGTAGGTTTCCATGGGAGCTGGGCTTGGGTTTTGGGGAAGCTACACCTAGGCTCTCATCAATCCTTCCTGTTGGATGATGAGGCACCACTAGATGTCTCCCGATTGTCTTTCCTGCTGCTGAGGGCAGAGATTAGAAAACTGTCATCCATCTTCCTCCACAAGTTACTCCCACTCACCCAACAGCAACATCTCATTTTTCTCTCCTCCATCTTCCAATACCAGCCCAGTGATGGTGTCAAAAGGGAATCTATAAATATTTCTCATCTGAAAAGTGTTTGTCTTCTCCACATTCCAAACATGAAAGCTTAGCTCCAGGTTTCTGATATGTGTACGCCGAAAATAGGAAGCAAAATTTTGTCCTTAAATTCCACAGTATTTTCTAGCTTAGGTGGTTGGGTATTATTAGGGAATTTAATAGTGTAAAAAACCAATTGAAGATCTCTGGTGATCAGATCTTGCCTAATCATGAGGTTTAGTAATAAATCGTTCAACATTATCTTCACATTTCTTGCCTGGATTGCATCTTTTCTAGATGTGTGGTTAGCTTAGAACTGAAGCTTTTATTCACTTGATCAGAAGTTTAAAATTTACTGTTATAATTCCTTTGATCCTATGATATCCACTCAGTTTCTTGTAGGCCTAGCGTTCTCATTTAAATTAATAAGGTTTGACTAGAGCTGGAGAGATGGCTCAGCGGTTAAGGCACTTGCCTCCAATGCCTAAGGCCCTGGGTTCAATTCCCCAGGACCCACATAGGCCAGACCCACAAGGTGGTGACCCTGGTGTGCGCTCTCTCTCTCTCTCTCTCTCTCTCTCTCTCTCTCTCTCTCTCTCTCTCTCTCTGTATCTCTCTGCTTGAAAATGAATAAATAAAATTTTTATAAAAAAAATAAGGTTTGACTAGACTCCAAAAGCAAAACTTATCAAATTCTCCTCGTGTAATAACGATTCACTTTCCATGTGGGTATTTGAACCAAATGAAAATCACCGTGTGCTTTGGTCAGCTTTCTGTTACTGTGATAAAAGTCCCAAACTAACAAGAGGAAAGGAACATTTTGACTCATAGTATTGGAGACTCTGGTCTGTGGTTGGTTGAGCCCATTGCTTTTGTACAGGAAGCACATGGTACCGCAAGCTGCCTATTTCATGGTGGAAATGCAGCAGTAACAAGAGGGGCCTGGATTCCCCTATCCCTTGTGAGTGGACTCCTATTGGTGACATTCCCCCCTTTAAATGCTCCACCACTTCCTACTAGGACCATGCAATGTGGAACAAGCCTTGGGCAAATGGATCTTTTAGGGGGTGTTGTGATGTGACAGTCAGGTGTGTGTAGGGACCACTCCTCCCCTTCCAGCCCCTCCCCTTGAATGGGAGGTGTCTAGTTAGAGCTACAACCTAGGTGCTAAAACTGATTGGTCAAATATGAACCAATCAGCTGTCTCTCTAACTCACCTGGGGAGGACTTGAAACTAGCTTCCCTAGAGGAAGTGGGCCCTCTTCCCCCACATGGCAATGGAGTAGAAAGACTGCTGACCCAGGCCTCAGAGAGGTAAGGCCTGTACCCCGACCCCAGCTGATGGCTCCAGACCTTTTCTCTCATGAACTTCTCTTTCTCATAAAGGGAGCTTTCTGTTATCTTTTCTTGGGCTGTTTATTTAACTAAATAATATAAGCTCTGTGAACTCTCTGACACATGTTTTCCCCACACTGGTGGCAGGAAAACTTTATAACTTCCCACATGATGACTGGGAAATTTCCCCATCCAACTCCCCTTTTCCTAATCTACTAAATTAGAATAAATGTGTAATTAAAATTTAATTCTGTCCCTGTGTACAATTCTTTGGCATTAGAGGACAAGAACTCGGAGTAGGAGCAGGGGGAAGGGAGGATTCTAAAACTCTCTCTCCCTGGCGTTGCTTACGAATATTAATTATCAGCAACCCGTATCAGTGTGTGGGGTGGGGACACACTTTCCGAAGCCACAACACCCCTTCAGATGCCTGAAAGAGAACTCAGACCCGAAGGCCAATGCAATTTAGAAGGAAGATGACTGTATAATTGAAAAGTCGTTCCATGGCAGAGAAGGTGTTCAATACAGCAAATCAATGTCCTAGCATCCTCGTGTTTGAGGTTAATAATCGTATCAGTTACCTTCTCACTGATGAGGAAAAATATCTGACAAATATCAGTCTAAGAAAGAAAGAATTTATTGCAGCTCATAGTTCAGGCAATCATGGCGAGGAAGGCATAATGGCAAGAGGTAGTCACCTTCAGTCCACAGCAAGGAAGCAGAGCTGAGCCATAAATGCAGCTGGTTGGTTGGCTCTCTTCACACAGGCCCAGGGAATGGAGCTGCCCACAGTGAAAGTAGCTCTTCCCACCTCAATTAACCTAATCAAGATAATCCCTCTCAGGCATGGCCGCAAGCTAACCTTGTAATCCTGAAAAGATAATTCTAGTTCTGGTCAAGTTGACAGTCAATACCAAGTATCACACTATGAATACACACACTTATGAATAAGCAAAGACAGTCTTTAGAGATAAGCATGAAATGGACATAAGAAAACTGTCGTAGATGAGAGAAAACTTAGAAAATTCTATGGGAATCTGAAATTGGTCCACTCTCTATACCCACTTCAGATTCCTTCCTATGGATGAATCTTTTAAATTCCTACTGCTCTGGCTTCTTCTGTTCTCCAAGAGCTAACTGTCTAAGATTCCTAAACAGAAAATACAAGTTAGAAGGCATCTTCAACTCAATACACTTAAGATAAACTTAGAGTTTAGTTTATGAAGTAAGATGGATTTGTAGCTTAAAATAACACTGAAAATAATAGTTAAAGACATTTTTCAAGCTGGCCTGGTCCCTCGTTGAGTGAAGGCAACTAACTTGGCTAAGCAGAAGTAAAAAATAATGTTCAGTAAGTACTTGGAGCTAAAGCAGGGAAAGGTATTCCACTTTCTCCAGCCTCTGTCTGTATCTGGCTACCTGTACAGGCTAAACACGCAGCTGTAGCTAAACAGAAGGTAAACCTGTCTCTGGGTCTTTGGCTCTAATAATTTTTTGGTTCCTTGTCCCTACAATTTCCTGAGAGTATGACAGTATTGTTCTCAGACTTGCATTTTTTGGGAGGGCTACTTTCTTCCCAACCATAATAATAATAGAAATAATAATAGAAATCTGATTCCTGGTTTTCTTTGAAATCTCTACTTGCATACAGTAAGCTCTTGAGGAAGCTGTGGGCATCGCCTGGTAAGAAGGGCCCTGAATAGTATGGAGGAAGCCTAACCCCAAGATAAGTGGCTCTGGCCTATAACCCCCTGTTCTAGGAATTGGTTACTTTTCACACTAAGCTATTGATCAAAGAGAACCCCAAAACAAGACAGGCTTATGCCAAAACTCTTGATTACCCACCCCAGGCAAAAGGTAAGACTCTATTGCTGAAGATGCCACAGAGTGTTCTCATACTCTGGATCCAGAAAGGTAATCTGCTCTCAGATAATAGCCTGCGTAGTGCTGGAAGGTATTGCATGAGCTGCCAGGGGGGAATGGCCAGTGATATTTGGAGAAAGCAGAGGTCACTGACTGATGAGAGAATGCTGAGGACACTGTAATGTGTCAGAGACCAGCAAGCCAAGAAATGTTCTTTTGTGTAATACTGGTGCTAAACCTAGGTGTTGATTGGCTAAGAGATCCACTCAGTGGCAAGGAATCCTTAACTAGAAATGGGATGCAAGGGAAAGTCTTATGGAGATCAAGAACCCCGGGGTTTACAGAGAGGCTACACCCATTAGAATCTTGCCAAATTAACAATGTTTGTCTCTTTTAACCTATACTGATCTCATTCTCAGTTTGAGATTCTGTTTGTATTTTTCAGAAGGCAGAAGAAACAGTGGACGATCCAGTTCCACCTACAATATATGGGATGATGGCTGACACCAAGGCAAGAGATGAACCACCCCTAACTCATCATGTGAGGCTCAAAGGAAACCATTGAGGAAGTGGTGAGATGAGAAAGAGACCTACCTCCACAGCAAGTCAAATAACCTGTGAAAGGGCAATGGAGACAGACACCAACGATACCCAACACAGTCCAAAGCAGAAATCCAGAGACTCTTAAGATCTTAGCAGCAAAGCAGACTTAAAACTCACCCCCATGACTCAGGGGACTTAGCAGAAGAGGGGGTGGAAAGCTTGTGAGAGCCATGGTGGGGGAGAATATCCGGAGACATTGCCCCCCTCAGCAACAACACACAAAGAAAAAACTGACAATTGCTTACGCAATTCATAACCCTTATCCCTTGGAATGGCCCAGCAATCCCACCGAGGAAGGCCTCAACTCAGTGGGTTGGGAGCAAGGAAGAGGAAAATGGGGTTACCAACACAAGACTTGCTCATACAATGTATCTAATTATTAACAATAGATAAGTTTTTTTTTTTTAAAGCCAGCTTGCTCATCATAAAACCTTAAAATGGCCATTATGTCCATAATTGTGATATGGATTATTTTCTCATTTAGAACCCTGTTCCCATCATCCCCTGTGCTGAAGCCACTCTGGCCTTTGATGTTCCAGGGTAGATTATCTTCTTTCCAACTTCGGGAGCTTTGGATAGTCTTTCTCAAGTTCCTGTTTACGCCGGTCTTCAATGTCTACTTCAAATGCTGTTTTCCTATGAAATCAATTCATTAATTCATACCAGAGGAAGTTCTGTAGCGTGGAGTCTGTTTCCAACATACAAGTGTCGTAGTCAGCCACACACCGCTGGGATGAATCTCCAAACCAGGCACAGTGATGGGGAGGAAAAGTATTTATTGAACAAATTCAGGGGAAGCTAAGGAAAAGGCTGGCCCCCTTTCACAGAAGCAAGCAGAGCAGAGAGGCAGCACCTCCAGAAGAAGCAAGCACACTCCAAACTAACAAAAGGGACTCCAGGCTTGAGCTCAGACTGCTTTTTGCATATGTAAAGCTAGAATTCCAGAGCCACCCCAGAAACACCTTAGGGCTGAGCCCTAGGATCTGGCCAAGGTGACACACCTCCTCCAGCCAGAACTGGCTGGAGACAATTTACAATTTTAATAAACCTTTAATTCTTTTGGGGGACATCTATTCAAAACTACCACATCAAGTAACTCAGTTTGTAGTGGTTATTTATTCACTGTGGGTTTAGTCACCTATTTTTCCCTCCTGACTGTAAAAGTCATGGAAGTACCATCATCACAGACCAGCTGCAGGAAGCCAAGCACATCTTCACTGAATGAATGAATGAATGAATGAATGAGCAAGTGAGTGAATGAATCTATAAACCCATGAGTACTTGAAGAAAAACTGATAAGGCCTGAAAAGATTCTACAGAGGCTTTTTGCTGTTGTGCTTGAGAATTTGAGTTCCTTTATCTTTTGTGCATATGTTTCCTTCTTATGAATGTAAGGTTGGTACAAGGTGTCTACTTAGCATTGTAGGATTCTAACAAAAATCTTATGGCAGCAAATAAAAAAACAAAACATTCAAATTTCAAAATGCTCTATTATATAAAACGGTCTAAGGGCTAAATGCAATTTTGCATAGAAGAACATGACTACTTGAAATAGGACATAAACAATGTGAAAATTGAACTGCAGGATATGCAGAGAGGGGATTGAAATTCTAGATGGTTCCAAGGTTTTAGGGAGCATGTGGCCCTAAATGAAGTGAATTTAGATGTATGTTTGCGTAGTTCTTCTGCTCTTTGGATGCCCTAGGTGTTTTCCCAGTAGCTATCATAATAGAATCCGACTGTTCCAATGATGACGAAGCTGGTGAGGAGCAGAGTGAACATTGCTGGTAGTTTATAATGATTTAAAAGATATTGTCATGACTCTTCTCTTTGGGTGTCATAAGATTCAAAAAAACATGTGTTCGAAGAATGGATCAGGGCAAAGAAGCTTCTAGGTTTTTTTTTCTGACTTTATGTTCTGGAAAATGTACGCAACTTGAAAGTATTTTGAATTTATTATTTCATTTTTATTTCCCTTTTCTCCCATTTTGATTCATTAGAATGTTCTTTTAGTCATCATCAGGAAACATAGGCCTATGGAAGTTCATTCCCCACCCCTCAGCTTTCAAGTCCTGTCAAAGGAATACTCCCTCTAGTCCAGGCTTGAACTGGTTTATGGAACTCTCTACCATCTCGGAGCTTCTAGACATTTCTATATGCATATAATATGCATGCATATACAATACATATGTGTCTGTGTATTGCTGGATGTCTTTTAGTCTCTAGGAAAATTCATCTCACTGGACTCATTTGGACAAGTTGGTAAGGCTATTGATGGTCTCCTCCTCATTTCAGGATGTTTCGAATTTATAATTCTAGATTTTACCATCCACTGTCATAGGAAACTGCCAACGTTTGACTACTTAACTTACAGATGTGGCGATTTCATGTGATTCGACTTGGTATACAATAGGCAACATTTAATAAGTCATTATTATATCTCAAGAATCGTATTTTATACATTACCTTATATACATTATCTTGTTTAAATATTTCACAAAAGTTTAAACAAATACCCATAATCACATTATGATTAAATAGTTGGGCTGGGGTATAATCTAGTTGTACCTCAAATTCTAAGCTACATTTTATTTTAAGTACAATGTCTTAATATCATGATGGAATAGTCCTTTTTAAGAAAAACTATAATTAATTCAGATAAAAGCGATAATTTCCAACAAATATCCCATTCCAAGTATAATGTTCTTAAGAATGCTTTCTTGGACAAATATCTTGGTGTTTCTCAAAATCTGAACAATAAATTACATTTTGACCCTTCATTGGGATAGTCACTTTGTAGATAAAAATTTTCCATGTGTTTTCTAAAGCAATATTCTCCTTTGAAGAGCACGCTGCTGTGTAGCTTCTAGACGCTTCTAGAAGCAGGGCTTATTCCCTTATACCTGAATTTGCCTCAGTAGTTTGCATTAATGAAAATAGAATGAAAATATTAAGCATTCATGCCAGATTATTTGGCCTCATAAGCCATCCTAGAAATAAATCTGTACTATTTCTTCACTCTACAAATATATAATTCAAATTCTTTAAAGGTCATTTTTAAATCATTAAGCATTGGCTCTATCTGTAGCTTTAAAAAAAATCTTTTCTAAAATGAGGAAACTAAGTTCAGAACCCAAATCCAATGTGTTTCATGAGATTTATAACATGGAATAGCCATCTGCCCCCCACTCGATATCTCTGTATATAAAATTTTAATAACATTTTTAATTTGAGTAATAGATAATTATGTTCCAAAGGCCGCAACATCTATTCCCAACATTGCCTTCAGATCTGTTGATACTAAATAATATTTTCAAGCCGTGGTGAGTTTATTGGTGTTCTGTAAGAATCTGGAAATACCAAGTTCTCACGGCAGAAAATGGGCTGGACTGTAATCTCTTCTGGCTAATGTTTTGTCCTTCACACACTTGAACCTGTGTATCTTACTCTTCTCATGAATTTGATTCCAGAGCCATTCTGCTCTGTCAATGCAACCTTTATTAAATATCTACTTTTAATTATCTTCCCTGTACCAGAACCTCTCCCCAGCCACATTCCATTTTGGTTTCTCAGAAGTTCACTCCTTATACAACTACTGTGTGATATGTCATTTTCTCATAACTACCCTCAGATGACCCAGCCCTTGCTCAGCCAGGAAAGACTAGAGGGCATGCACCTTGCAGCCTGATATATCTTGCTTTGGATCTCTGCACTGCCACAACCTGGTCAAATTCATTGAGGTTTGCCAGCTTTTTCAGTGGTGAAATGGAGACCACATGAGGCCATAAAAAGCATTTCTCTGTAAAGTGTCTTCAGACCCCAGAACACACCTATGTACTTTGAAAGTGAATCCATTTCTTTTCGACTCAGTAGTGTACATGTGT
This sequence comes from Zapus hudsonius, assembly GCA_004024765.1. NCBI lineage: Eukaryota > Metazoa > Chordata > Mammalia > Rodentia > Dipodidae > Zapus > Zapus hudsonius. Next base: position 8,377 of record PVHP010026586.1, on the reverse strand, counting down.
ACAAAATAAATAGATAACACACTTACTTTCTTTCATGTCCTTACTCAGTTTTACCTTTTCTATTGAAGTCAATATTTCTTTTTTTTAATGTAATACATCATAACCGTACACATTTATGGGAGCATTGAGATAAAAACTATAGACATTGTAGAAAAATAAAATTAAGCCAATTATCCTGGCATGGTGGCGCACGCCTTTAATCCCAGCACTCGGGAGGCAGAGGTAGGAGGATCACCATGAGTTCAAGGCCACCCTGAGACTACAGAGTGAATTCCAGGTCAGCCTGGACTAGAGTGAGATCCTACCTCAAAAAAACAACAACAAAAAAAATTAAGCCAATTAACTTTTCTAGTGATTATTTTTGTTTTATGATGAGAGTATCTCAAATTTATTCTCTAACCCCTTAAAAACAGTGGCCATGATCTCCATGCTGTGTAATCAATCATAAAATCCTTGTACCCTTCTGAGCAACATCATTTGTCCTTCTTCTGTCTCAAATCCCAGGCTGATAAGCCCCAAACTACCTCCTGTTCTATGAAGTTACTATTTCTAGATTTCATGTGTAAGATGCCTCGCCATGTCTCTTTCTATGCCTCGCTAATTTCACTTAACAGATCTTCCCCCACTTCAGTTAATGTTGCTACACATGATGGAATTCCCTCATAAGTTTACCTTCCTTTCATTATCCAGATATCTGTTCCTTTACCATTTTTCTTGGCTATCATTCATGATGCGGGAATAAACATACAAGTATGAATATTTTGTCAACATACTGATTTAAATTTCTTCGATAATGTACCTTGATGCATGATGGCTAGGTCCTATGGAAGTCCTAGATTTAGTATTTTGGGGAACTGTCAAACTATTTCTCAAATGTGTGATTGATTTACAATCCTATCAAAAGTGTTTGAGGTTTTCTCTCTTTTTTTTTCGCCAACACTCGTCAATTATCTTTTTGATAAAAGCAGTTCTTATTATATTATTTCATTTGAGGAATGCACAAATATAGTTTGTCTTTTTCCATTTTTCAAGAGGCAGATAGACTTCTCAAACTAGTCCAATAACTGTGGGCTAATCACGTAAACTGATCCCATGAATATCATGAACATCAGCAAGTTTGCCTCTCTGCCTTCTCTACTCATGAAGGTGGGGACTAAAGGATCAAAACTCAGAGGTGTCTAAAGATTGTAGGTATCAGGGCTGGAGAAATGGCTCAGCCGTTAAGGCACTTGCCTCCAGTGCCTAAGGCCTTGGGTTCAATTCCCCAGGACCCACATAAGCCAGATCCACAAGGTGGTGGCCCTGGTGCTCTCTCTCTATCTCTCTCTCTCTCTTTCTCTCTCTGCTTGAAAATGAAAATAGAAAATATTAAAAAAAAGATTATAGGTATCATTACAAAGGTGAATTAACACTCTTATCCAAATAGTAAAATCAATCAGCATTCATTGGCTCATCTTGTTTTGCTTGTGAGAAGCAGCCTACTATAGTCTCTGACAAGTATGAAGCCTGTTTTATTTCATGTGTGAATGAGATACAACGATAAGCAAGCAGAAATCAATACACAATATATTCAACCTGAATCCTTGTTTTAAGGAGTCTCCAATCTGGAAGAGATATGCATTCCCTGGAAAATAGAATGTGAGAACTTATGACAGCTCTCTCAACAGTTATGGAGAGAAATACTGCCCTCATAAAAATTGTATACATCTCAAATATTCTCCATAATTTCATTATTTTGAATGGCTCAGTAAGAATTTTTAAAGTAGCAATGAAGTCAGAGGGTGAGTCATTTGGGGGTTATGATTGCTCAGCAGACATAGGCAGTGTTCCTTAGCTTGTAGAGCACTTCCCAGGGACTACAAGCCCATTGGTGCAGTATGAAATAGAACACAAGGGTTTGTAAATGAGCAAGAGTGAGACATTCCGATAAGTCAATAAATGTACCCTTGACCTTGACGTGGTATGTTTCCCAAATGCATGTTACCAATGGATCTTTTATTGGCAGACTTATCATGTGAACACATTATTCAATGACTTAAATTCCAGTGTGAATCTCTGTAGAAAACAAAGCCATCAGAAAACATTATTGGTATCTTTGCTCGTACATTTTCTTGGAAAGACTGATATCAGGTTGAGCGGAAACTCTAGTGAACAACAACATTGAATCTGAGTTTCTCTTACCAGTTCTAACCTAAGCGTTTGTGGATGATCCTCTAGTGAACATATGTGTTTCACGTATGGGGACCAGTGATATCATGGATCATTTTTCCTGTCTTGATAGAGCACCCTGTGGTAGTGAGACTGCCTTTCAGGGTGGATGAAGTGTGAAGAAAATGATAAGAAGAAAAGAAATCACAGGTAAGTAAAATACAAGAAAAGAAATGCCACAGGGCTGGAGAGATGGCTCAGCGGTTAAGGCACTTGCCTCCAGTGCCTAAGGCCCCTGGTTCCATTCCCCAGGACCCACATAAGCCAGACCCATAAGGTGGTGGCCTTGGTGCTCTCTCTCTCTCTTTCTTTCAATCTCTCTCTGTGTATATCTCTCTGCTTGAAAATGAATAAATATTTTAAAAAAGAATGTTACTATACCTCAGATCACATCCTTCCCTGGACTTTAGGATGTGGGCTTTAATCACAGGGGTCATCTGGGCAAAGATCAGTTCCAGGTCAAGCACCACTGCAAGGTAGGCTTTCAAACCTTTGTGGATCCCTTGCATTAATTTAAAGCAAACCCAAATCATGCCCTAAATCATCAGCACAAATAAATATCTAACCTCTGAGAGCTCTTCAGAAATAGTTGTGAGCACATCTTAGTGATTAACGCTGTTGTTACATTTGTCTTATGCTGGAATATGGATTTTGGAAGACTAAGTCTAGAATTCTGGAAAGATATTTTAAAGTGTGCCAGTTGAGTCAAGTGGAAACATACTATTTACTTAGGCCTAAATATATTAAGAAGACTAATTCATTGTGCATAATATTAAATCCCTTATATGAATTAGCTTGGTTAATTCTTGCTGCGAGTCTATAAAGTGCAAAGTTTTTTTATTGTTTTTTTTAACTATATTTCAGATGTGAAGGGAGAGTCAAAAACTTAATCCAGGCTGGAGATATGGCTCAGTGGTTAAGGCACTTGTCTCCAGTGCCTGAGGGACCCGTTTCAATTCCCCAGTTCCCATATAGGCCAGATCCACAAGGTGGTGGCCTTGGTGCTCTCTCTCTCTCTCTTTATCTCTCTCTCTCTCTCTCTCTGATCATCTATCTCCTGTATCTCTCTGCTTAAAAATGAATAAATAAAATATTAAAAAAAGACCTATAACAAGCACTGAGATCAAAACAATTATAAAAAATCTGCCAAATAAAAGAAAGCTCAGGCCCAGATTCACTGCTGAATTCTACCATACCTTCCCCAAAGAATAACCCCAATGCTTCTCAAACTTCTCCATAAAATAGAAAAGGAAGGAAAAACTTAATCCACCAACTGAGTAAAATTTTAAAGGAACCCCTCAATCATAGACATGTGAACCCAACCTCATACTTCTCCCTGAAACAGTGTATAGTTTTGGGGTACGTGCTGACCAGGTAGGGACAATTCACACACCTTCACGATACTCCTCTTGAATCCATTGGCCACACAAAGATTTTGCTGCTAATGAATTACTCTGCTTGAGACCTGTTGTAGATGAGCTTTTTCAATTGGTGGCTTCAGTTACTCTGGGCTTGTCTAAGAATAATCCCAAAGAACCTTCTAACCCCAGAGCTGACCTCCTTTCCAGCTTGGATAGGGAATGACTTCTTGAAGGAGACCCCCTCCACTTAAACCCTTGTAAGTACCTATTGAAGGCCAAAGTAGTGTGAATCACCCATTGGAAACTGAGGAGACTTTGCTACTGTGCAGAATAGACACAGGTCAGCAGCCTCCCTGGCTAAGGCTTTCGCCTTCAGTTGGAAACAGTCCTTCCAATAGCTACCAGGTGAGTTGGGTGAACGTGGGTGAGAGACAGCTAGGAACAGAGCTGGGGCCAGATTTATGTGTTTGTATTTATTGGTTTATTTATTTAGGCCACAGAGAAGGGGGGAGGAAAGGCAACCATATCTTGCAGAGTCATTTACTGAAACCAACGAAAATGTCATGAAACCATTTCAGAATTGGACTGTGTGGGAGACAAATACGACTTGAGCTTCTGGGACAGGCTCAGAATTCAGTGTCTACACACGCAAATGACAAGTTGTTCACAAAACTTAAAATAACCAGATGAAGAATGTAAGTTACACACATCTTAAAATAAAAAATCTCCGAGATGATTAATTACAAGTGAAGTTCAGATACATATTTTCACTGCTTTTCCCTTTAACTAAGGATGCGGTGTGTGTGTGTGTGTGTGTGTGTGTGTGTGTGTGTGTGTGTGTGTGTGTACACAAGTGTGCACACATATTTACAAATGTGTGAATTCTCATCCGGTGAGACAGGCACTTGGGATTTGTAAGATTGCTTTTCCTTAGCTAGAGAGGAAAATGGAAAGAAAGAATTACAAATGAATACACAAGTCATCTCATCTGGCCATTTCATTTTATAGAAGAGAAAACCAAGCCCCCCATCCCCTGAGAGAAAAGCAAAACATATTCTGTCATGTAAACTCATCTGTGAAAAAAAAGAAGGAATCAATATGACAAAGATGTAGCCAATGAAACTGATTTGTTTGGGTCACCATGGTTACTTTGGTTTTCTGAGTCGCCTCCGTTACCACTCAGCCTGTGCAATACAGTGTCTCATTCTGTCATCATAGCATTGCTTCAGGGAAAAAGAGAGAACACTCAAGATTTCATGTGCTTTGCCATGTTTTTCTTTCTTGAATATTTAGCATTTATACTCTTTCTGTCCTGGTTTACCTTCCCAAGCTAATGACTCAAATTATCCTCACTTTTGAAAAAAAATGCATTCACTTCTAATCTGAATATGATTAAAATCACAGTCAGTTTAAAACTGACGTTTATTGAGTTTCCTCCGTTGTGGCTATTGTTTCATAGATTCCTCATAGTAATTCTGTAATAGTTGGGAGACTTTTTCTCTGTTTTGAATATAAGGAAACTGAGGCAGAGTGGGGTTTGGTGGCTTGATCTTGGACACACAGCCCTTTATATATGAATGGCAGCTCAACTTGGACGCCCAGCTCCTGATCTTGTGTATTTTACCATTTAGCTCTAGTATTTCTGCAGTGTCAGCTCATTTTGCACTAAAAGAAACTGATGTAAAATTTAGATGACTTGGGTTGGAGAGATGGCTCAGCGGTTAAGGCACTTGGCTCCAGTGCCTAAGGCCCTGAGTTCAATTCTCCAGGACCCACATAAGCCAGACCCACAAGGTGGTGACCCTGGTGCATGCATTCTCTCTCTCTCCCTCCCTCTCTCTCTCTCTCTCTCTGCTTGAAAATGAATAAATAAAATGTTAATAAAAGAATTCATACACAAAGTGCATATAAATGGAAAGCTATATATAAAATAAGGATATGTACACCTCTCTCTCTCTCTGCTTGAAAATGAATAAATAAAATATTTTTTAAAAAATTAGATGACTTGCCAAGTCATAGAGCCTGGGAGGTGATTCTCTTCTGTCTTGAATGGTGAGGCTGATTATCAGGAAGTACTGAGAACATCAGAATTGTCTTAGAGAAGACAGAGTCAATAGGAAAGGCCAGAAAGACGCATAGTAGGGACACTAGAAAAAGTCCTCTGGACTCCCAAAGGACAAGACGCAAGTGTTCCTACATCATTGGAAGCTTCAGCTCTCCAATACCAGTTCTGGGCTGCTGTCACTCAAGGCCTAGAGCAACCAGACCCTGTCCTGATCGCTTCCAGCTACACTTAAGTCTATGGCTTAGAACACTTGGAGTAATAAATACATTTCTGCTTCTCCCCTCGTGGCTTCTGGCTTTGAAAGGCCAGAGTTTGCTGGGACCCAGAAGCCAGAGCTGTAACCCTTTGAATTTTGAATCTAAGTGCCATAAACCTCTTGATCTCAGGGCCTCGAGCTCTAACACTCTGGGTTTGTAAGTACAGTCCTCATGCCCCTGGTACTTAAGACCTCAGGACTTTAGCAGGGACTTTGCTTTTTATGACTGCTATACACATAGAGCAGAAGGACCTGTAGTGGCATTGTGGGAAGTTTGTCCTATGAAAGCAGTTTTCTCTGGAATCTGAAGGTCTACTTCTGGCTTCAGAGGCTCAGCTCCTCCAATCTGTGGGTGTATGGCTGTTGTTACAGCCTAAGCCTCATGACACATAGACTTCAAATAGACATCATTTAGTGAGTTTTCATGCCAGGAAATCCTACATTCACTCCATGTTTATCTCTTAGGAATCGACACAGCCACCTGAACCCACAGATTTTTTTTCAGGTTCTATGCTCATCTAAGAAATGCATAGCTGCCTCGAAGAGCCCAGAAATAGGTGGGTCATTTTGAACCCCAAAATTGTTTCTCCAATTTTTAGTCCTATGTTTTCCCCAAGGAAATCTATTTTGATTGGGCCAAGGCCTTCACGTCAAATCCCAGGTTTTCCAATCCAGGTGTAGTCCCACACAGCAGAGGAGATAGACACAACATTCTGCATTTATCTTAACTCTGTAGTTTCCAAGGTAACAATACTATGAGAAAGCAGACACTGAGCTCCCAATTCTACGTCAGTCTAGGTCTGATCCTCACTCTGTATAAGCAGACAGTCCAAAGTAACACAGAGAAAAGTGCCAGAACCTAGGAAAATGAAGGAGATGTGGAGGAGTGGGATGCATCCCCCAATACTGTCTTCACCTCATAGTAACTAAAGGCAAGGGACCAGTTTATTAATGAAATGATATACAACTCAAACCATTGTTTGCATGTGTTTGTGTATGTGTGTATGCATAGACAGGGCCATATGTGCGTATGATGTTTTCATGTTAGATGTGTGTGCATCTCTCTTCAGGAACAATGTCTCCTGATTTAGAGACAGAACTTCCACTGGCCTGTAGTTGGCCAAGTAGATTAGACTGGCCAGCCAGTGAGCCCTAGGGATCTGCCTGACATCCCATTCCCAGCATGAGTTTTATAAACATCCATCACCACGTCCAGCATTTTTGCTTGGGTTCTAAAGCTGGAATTCAGGCCCTCATGCCTTCAAGGCTGAACCATCACCCCAGCCGTTAATAGCAGAGGATGTGTCTGACAAATGACTCGGCTATCGGTATTAATAGAGCAAATCATTCTGTCTTGTTGAATAGATTAACTCAACAAATTCCACATTAGAAGGTTTCTGGGCAACCAGGAAGCAAGAGAATTCAAAAATAAAAAAAATAAAAAAATAAAAAAACTGATGCTACCGATTTGAAAAAAAAATCTAGAAATCTCTTTGTACATTTCCTCATTGGTCAGTAAAATAGATCCTATTATCTGGACATACTAGAAATATTGCAGGCAGTTTATTAGTGTCTAATGTTTTATTTTATTTATTAAAAGTTAGTTACTTTTGCATTTGCTCATTAATGGAGTCCTTTAATATGTCAGACACTCTGCTATCACGGGTGCCCAGTGATTAGCAGAACATTCCCGGTTCTTGCCATCACGGGGCTGGTTAACTAATGGAGTAACTACTTATTTAAGTAAATATAAAGTTATGGAGGTCAAGTTGCTTTGAGAGTGGTTAGTGAGTAAATAAAAGCATGTAGAAGAAGGCCTTAGATGAGTCAGGTCAAGGAAAGACTCCCGAAGAGCTAATCAATCACCAGGTTGCATGGGGGAAAGATGCCTTTAAGCAAAACACCCAAAGAAGAATTTCAGGCTTTGGAGTAGTTCTTATAGGTGACATTTTTGTTTTTACCTAACAGTTCACTTTCTTAATTGATCACAGAGTGTCAAAGCACTGTGATTATTACAGAAGAGACAGTGGCTGAGGGAGACATGGCTTCCCTCTTGAAACTAAAACTTAATGGGAAATCAGATGTGAAAACCTTGGGGAACCATGGTGTGTATGTAAGACACATAAGGCTCATTGGGGAAGAGCTCAGCGAACCTCCAAGGAAATGACATTTCAGCTGAGGGATGAAGGACAGGCGATCAGCAGAGACCCCAGACCCCTTGCATAATCGGAAGCTGACTCCTACTCTTGAGATCACCAATCTTGTAGAGTACATTTTTGGGCACAATTTTAAATTGATTTCTCCTTTAAATATTTTAGATATAGTTGATGCTCTAAATTTAATTTTGGATTAATAGCCTCGGACTTGATGAGAGACACTTTTTGACTTTTTCTATAAACATGTAGCCTATAATTTTTGTACTCAATGATAGATGATGATGATGATGATAGACAGACAGACAGACAGACAGACAGACAGACAGACAGA
>PVHP010026585.1:0-24457 GCA_004024765.1 Zapus hudsonius | reverse complement strand
GGAAGACCGGGATGAGTACTAAGATATACAGGATCCCTTGCCACAAGGACTAATACAGACAGCCCACGAAGGAGGATATACAACTGATCAGGGATGGGGAGGGGGGGAATTGGGGAAGTCGGGATAACAACGCATGGTTTGCCCACTAAATAATGTAACTCATTATGGACAATAAATATTAAATTTAAAAAAAAAATCAGCTCATTGTGGAAAACATTGGTTTTTGATCATCATTACTAGTTGCCTCCTTCCCTTAAGCAAGTGCGACTCTGGTTTAACCTGGAAATTGGAGTAGAGATCACAGTTCCTAATTCTTCTAAATAGCTTGTTAGCTTTAAACTAAAGACATGGGTTTAGCTAAGTTTCCCAAGCAACATTTAATAAGCACTAAACAAAGACTAGCTTTTCCAAAGTTCCCAGGTGGGAGAAAGGGAGACGGAAGGAACTTTCTGAGTTTTCACTTCTCTTTCGATTGGAATTTAGAGCTGCAAGAATGACATGGCATGTTGATGTTCTGAGTTCTAATGGGACAGGATAGCCAGACCTGGAAAAGAGAGAGGAGTATTCCCAGGGAGAATCTGGTTGAAGCATCTTGCCAGCGGGGAAGCAAGAATTCCTCCCCAATTGACAACTACTTAAGGCTTCTCAGCCAGCAGTAAACCTGCAATTTTCAAGGAATCTCACCAGAAACCCCATCTACAGGCAAAGGATTTGTATGTCCCAAACCCCTGTGCAACCATAGTGGCTGCTGGTTTTACTTTCTCTAATTGTCACCCCATCACAGGCATCCCCAGAGCCACCCTATGGTGACTACTTATCAAAAAGAGAAAGAAGAGGGAGGGAGTTTCCTAGTGCCTTTTGAGATTTTCTTATTATCTTTTCTTATTTTCTTTCTTATTACTTTTCTTATTATCTTTAATAAAATATCCAACTCTGCTTCATACAAGCTCTTCCCAAAATTCTCTTCTGCATCAAAGCCACAAATTTAGGTTAGTGTGAATCGAGGTCTAAAAATCTAGGGGAACTCCTCAAGCTTCTGCTGGTGACAGTGTTTCAGTCCCCTCACTACTGCTCTAAATAACTGCCCCCTAGAAATATTCAAGAAAAGCTAAATACCATTGCTTCCTCCTATACACTTATAATATTAGAGTCACATTAAAGAGATATTTCTCTAAAGATACCTATTTAGGGGTTAGAGAGATGACTCAGTGGTTAAGTCACTTACCTACAAAGCCTCAAGACCCAGTTTTGTCTCCCCAGTACCCATGGAAAGCCAGATGCTCAAAGTGACACTTGCATCTGGAGTTCATGGCAGTGGCTAGAGACCCTGGCACACCCATTCTCTCTGTCTCTCTACTTGCAAATAAATTCTAAAAAGATACCTCTTTAATTTTGTTTAATATAATTTCCCAAGTTTTTCTTTGTGAGCTAAGAACAGAGGTATTTTTAATAAAATCCAGATTGGAAAATTTCATTTCACAACTTTATTGTATGAATGAGAGAAAATAAAACACACTCAGTAAGGCTTAACTCAGAAAAGGCATGTCTTTCCAGTAGCTAGGTGGGTCTGGAATGATTTGTGTTACAGCACCTTATACCAGCTCATTAGTTCCAGTCAAGGTCTTCTCTTCTCAACTCTGTACTGAGTGATGGCAGGCCAGTAGCTTGGAATCAAGCACAGTGTGAATATTGCTTCACAGGAATGAGTCAGTACAATAGACACTTCTTCCCTCAGAACATGGCTAGATGTATACACACCTCTTCAGAGTATCCCATATGCTCAACTCCACCTTTCAGTGACTGTTTACTTTCTAAGTTACTTTGAAGATATTTGAGGGAATAACAAAAAAAATCAGTACCAACAATGTTTATGTGCATATGTGTATATATAACTTATCTGATGTTTACTGTTATTGTCACTGGAAGAAATAGATTATTTTTTACATATGCTAATAAGTATTTTAATTTTGCTGTTGAGTTCTAAACGGTCAGATAACAGTTAAATTTCTGGAAAAAGAAAGTTTGCAAACTGATTAGTATCTCCTTTAGGCCAGCTTTGATTCCCAGACTATCTTCTAGGGCCAGAATAAATTCAATGCCTCATCTATTCCACAGACGGACCAATATAGAATATCTTATAGACTCATGTCATACATATAGGGGTTTGGTGACTTGTGGGTGCTTTGTAGATACTCTTAAAAGGCTCACTGTCTCTAGATTGTACATAATTATACATATCCCAGCCAGTGAAATCTCTCTCTATGCCTAGTGAAGAATTAAACATTTCTAATTTCCTGTCTGAGTCTTCTAGAGGAAAAATCTGAAGTGTAAACATTTTAATAATGTCCCCACATTTATATAATTCATACCCATCTGCTGGATTTCTCTATCATCCACTTTCTCTTGAGCAGCTCAGGCTTCTTCCTCTATAAAGTCAAACAGAAATGATCTACGTAACAAGGACATTGCTCCACAATGCCCAAAACATACCCAAACCAAGGGAGAAACTTCCTTGTGGGGAGGCTTTTCTAAGTCTTAAAAAGAAAAAAAATCACTTCCCCTGCAAATAGGAGGATGGACAAGGTGTTCCATACCTGGGGGAAAATATTAAATGAACAGATTAGTGCACTTGCTTGTCAGGTTCTAGGCAGAGGCCATATGGAGAGAAATAAGAGATGTAACTAGTTTGTACAAATAACAGTTAGGCTGGAGTGACAAGCTACATTGGGCTTTTTAGGACATTATTTCATGCTATCCTTCAATTTTCTCTGCCATAGCAATATGAGTAGCAGTAAAGGTTCTGAAACTTACATATGTATGTGGGCTGAGTGAAACATAGAAGATATCAGTTGCTTTGGTCTCTCACCTAAGCCTAATTCCTGGGGCTACTCGGTTTTGTGTAGTTGCAAAAGGCCCCAGAACAAGAGAGTTGTGGATCCTGCTCTAAACTTGACACACGGTTCCAGCTTTCTTTCCAGCAGCACTAGATCCCAAGAGCCCCACAGGGCAGCAAAACCACCAGGGATGAAGCTGGTCACTCCAGCTACACAGAGTCTTGCTAAATCTTATATTTTTAAGTGGGGATGAACTCTAGAGCTATGAAATCACTTCTGCATTCAGGCTTGGATATTCAATTTGTGCTCTCCATGCTCTACTGGTTGAGGCTCACATGAATTTGTCTCATTCTAGAGTTTATATATTTTGTTGATAAATTTGAAGTTGATGCCTCAAAATGTGAACTTGAAGTCATTGCCTAGACCACAATTTATGGCTCAGACCTGCTAGTGCCGTTTCACTACAACAGATGAGAGTTTAGTCATTCATGGTCAAGCTTGCATTATTTGAGAATGAAGAAAATATATCTGTTTAATAGATTGTGTTTAAAGATCTCTGAACTAGCATTCTATACTGGAGAGGGTTAAAAAATATCTGAGATTCACAACTCCCTTCCAAGGGGATCTGAGAATCTCTTGCAGGTGACTACTTGTATAGGTATCCATATTCAGCACCTTGTGACCCTGGTTTATTCTTCAGCATTTGAGTAGAAACAGCCAGTCTCGGGCTGATCTAGAATTGGTTACAGGGAGCATTGGTAGCAGGGAGCATGGTTGCCGAGAATGCATCTGATGCAAGTAGTGACTGAGAAGGAAGAGCATGGTTCTAGTGTATTCCACCATGGTGGTGGCCACAGCTCTGACTCTGTTCTGGATTCCTCTCACACCAGGCAAGCCTCCCATTCAGCCAGTTCTGAGAGGAATTTGCCTGCTCATTCACTAATGGTAATGTTCACACAGGAGCTACAGCTTAAAGAGTGAAAAAAGGGGGCAGGAAAATATTGTCTGATATGATCATAAGTTTAAAATTAAATAAATAAGTTTTGAATGGAATAGCAAGATGTACTAGCCATTGTTGTCATTAAATAGGTTGGTGGTCTAATTTTCACTGCCTGTTTATTTCAGACCCTAAAAGGTACAACAGATTCAAAGGTTAATTGTAAAAAGATAAGGAAATCTTATCTTTTTTTTACAGGCTGTCTGGACTTATCGTCACTGCTTTATCCCAAGATGTTCAAATGTGGACACATCAACAAAGTTTATGTATTGATTCTATAAATCAAATGAGTGCTTATTGGGGCTGGAGGTATGGCTTCTCACTTAAAAGCAGATCTTACACATGCATAAGGGCCTAAGAAGGTCTGAGAGCACTGAGCTTGACTTCCTAGCACCCACATAAATTATTGAGTGTGACCATACATGTCTATAACCCCAGTCTGATGAGGAGCAGAGACTGGAGCAAATCACTGGGGCTCATGGGGCTTGTTCAAATGGCAAAGTCCTAGAATCTGTAAAGAGACTCTTTCTCAAGGAAACAAGTAGATGAGCAATGGAGATACATACCCAGCATTCTCCTCTGGCCTCTGAACTCACTTCATCAGCACACACATATGCATACATGACAACCCATGGCCACCTACCTCCTGTGGTCCCCTCCTTTTCTCTTTGCTATTCACCTATATTATACCTCCTCTAAAATAAAACGAGTTCCTCCTTCTTTAGTAAATAGAATTTTTTTCTCCTGCCTCTGGAGACATGTCTTTGCTTCCAGTTAAAATAGCCCTTGGAAAGAATGTAAGAGTCATGTTGGGGGAGGGGGGCAATTCCAGAGACATCACCCCCCTCAGCAACAGTGCACAAAGGGGGGAAAAAAAAAAAGAAAAACTGGCTACCTTGGGTGCAGTTCATAATCCTCTAACTTAAGGACAGATCTAATATACTCACCAAGGAAGTACCCGAATGGGTAGAGGACAGGGAAGAGGAAAATGGGGACACCATCACAAGATTTTCTCATACAATGTATATACTCATTCATAATAAAGATATTAATTTTAAAAAAACACTATTTCTAGAAAACTGCACGTAGGGACACTTGGATAGTCATGGTTTGAAGAGACAATCACTGACACTTCTGTCAGTATAGAGAAGTGCACAAAGAAGATCCCCAAACTTGCTGCATTATATTCCTCACGTAGAGATTATTACAAATGTCAGAAGGCATCATAAAATGATAGGATGAAAGGAGCTGAAAGACTGATTTTGAAGAAAGAACTGAGGGCTGGAGAGATGGCTCAGTGGATAAGGCACTTGGCTCCAGTGCTTGAGGCTCCCAGTTCAATTCCCCAGTACCCACATAAGCCAGACCCACAAGGTCTCTCTCTCTCTCTCTCTCTCTCTCTCTCTCTCTCTCTCTCTCTCTTTATATATATATATATGCTTGAAAATGAATAAATAAAATATTTTTTAAAAAAGAAAGAACTGAGGTGCACGGGGCTCTAAGGGAAGAGGATATTAAGATATCTTTAGGTAGGAGCAATAGCTTAGCCCACTATTCATTGTATATTTCAAAGCAGCCAGAAGACAGGATTTTGAATTCTGCCAAGACAAAAAAGAATGCTAAATGTTTGATATGGTGGTAATTTAAGTACCCTTATTTGATCACTACACATTGTATACATGTATCAAAATATCACTGTACTTCATAAATATGTGCAATTACATGAACTAAAAATAAAATGTGTTTTTAAAAACAAGCTTTAAAAATAAAATAAAACGGCCCATTCTTCCAATTTTAACTCCAAAATACTATCCATCCTTCAAAGGCCATCTTAAAACACAAACAAGCAACGATAACAGTGACATGGCTACAAGGAAGGATCTGATTTTGTCTGTCTCTAGAACTCCGAAAAAGTTGTTTCCAAAATTATGTATGCTGTAGAAGAAGTAAGTTATTTAAAAAGTAGGTTCCTAGGGTTTACTCCTAATACATTTTATTCAGAACTGGGGTAGGTCTCCGTAATCTTCATTCTTTAAAAACATCATCATTGAATTCTGATACACCACGTCTGTGGACTATTCCTTAAAGGAAATCATCTTATACCATCCTTTTTATATTCATGTCTATTGTTTTGCCTTTTCTGCTTGATTTGAAGAGACAAAATGCAATCATGAAATATTTTCAGAACAAATAAAATTTGTTCATGAATTCCACTATCATCCATTGCATGGGCAGCATCAGGCAGTTGAAGTCTAATTAAGATTACCCTTTCAAAATCAATGATTGTCAAATGCCACCCCCAAAGCACCTAGAAGGTAGAAAGAATATCATTAAATATGATTACCCATATCGGTGGTTTTACCCAGGCCCACTGAGGAATTATGGGCCTTGATAAAGTTTTTATCACTATTGACAAAGGAAATAAAGACAATACCATGTAATTTTCACAGATCCAATTTTTCTTTTCAAATGAAATATATTGTTGTAACTGGGAATTATGTCTTTCCTATTTGTCTCTATTAAATGTACTCCCCCCACATGAAATGATAATAAGAAATTATATTGTTTTAACCTCCTTACTTGAAAAAAAATTGGTTGGTTGTACAATGGACTCCATTTTTAAGAGAAATTCTGCCAGTCACAAAAGTATAGTCTGATGGCCATCTTTCCTGTCACTAACTCCAAAGTCTTCTGCTTTGCAAAATGATCCTGTCCTGGGGACTCTTGAACAAAGCAGCGACTGGTTCTTGGTATGATGTTTTGACAAACCTACTGCAGACAATGCCATGAGGAAGAATTTCTCGTCTTTGAATGTACACCCCTCACCTATAGAAGTCTTCCTTTTTGGAACATTGCAGATCTTTGCTAAACAGTTTCATGAGATTTCTTCATCATCATCCTCCTCCTCCTCTTCCTCTTATCTTTTCTTTCCCATGGGTTCACGTATGCTAGGCAAGCACTCTACCTTTGAGCTATAGTCTCAGCCCTATCCTTTCAGTTTTGATGCCACAAACCTGGATACCAACTGATAGTATTAAACACCCTTAGTTACTAAAATGTAATAATATATTCTGTGTTGCAACACAAAGGAGAATGAGGTAATGGAATTCAAGTCGTTTGAAGATGTATTTCACTTGTGTTATTTCATTGTTGATTATATTTCTCCAAAGGAGTGAGAGTTTCTTATTAATCCTCAAGCAGTATCCCTAGCATAGAATGACAGTGCAACAAAGGCATTTTGAGATATTTTTCTTTGATATAGATGGAACCAGGCACTGAGTTATCTAGACTATAAGTTTACCAGTTTGGGGGACATTAATTATCGGCATTAATCATTTGTTGAAATCTGGTGCCAGCTAATTTACCACCATTATCAGAGGTAGCTGGGAAGTTTGAATATATGGCCTCAATTACTTGACAAACAACATTTTTTTTCTCCACCTGCGAAAAAAATTGTTCTTTTATTAAACATACATCTTGTTAAACTTAGTGAACGATTGCTTTGTAGAGAAGCTTAGACCCTATTTTGCTTAATTTGCTTTGTATTAAGATTGTTCAATTAAACACAGGAAGAAAAATAAGCTGTTCTTCTAGTGTTTATATGAAAACCATTTTTCTAAATGAGTTCCTGTATACATAACAAAATATAGCAAAAAAATTAATGGTCCTAGCATTAAAAAAAAATCGGAGCACTATATATTAATTACCCAAAGCGGTGGTTTTATTTATGACCTCTTTAACACAGCCACCACCTCCATGGTCTCAATCCCAGAAGCCAAAGAAGAAAATAGAAAAGGAGCTGAATGCAGGTTTTCAACTGGAACGGTGGTTAATTACTTCTGTTCTACACTATTTGTGCTGTATGGTCAGTAACATGCTAATGAGTTTCAATTAAGGTATCTTTGTAAAGCTAAATTACCATTGCAAAATTGTTCCAAGGGACAGGAATTGGGTCACATAAGGTGAGATCTTTAATAAATACTGTCTTGTTATCAGTGAAAATATATGCTTGACCCGTTCACTTTGCCATCATCTGTGATTCAGAATTACTGATGCGTGTTATGTGGTTGTGATCGTGAGCACAAGTGCTCAGAGGGAAGTCAAAGAATTAAGAGCTAAATAATTTCAGGTTTAGCTTACTTCATATAAACTGAACAAAAAAATGTTCTTTGAACTCTTCTACCCTGAACCTCAGTGGCAGCTTGCCCAGGTGGCCCAAGAGAAAAGGGTTAGAATCAGAATTTGAGAACTCGATCTTTTCAATGTCTGTTTCTATGTGTGTGTTCATAAGTATGTGTTGCATTGTGTACTCAGGTGATCATGTACATGTGTTGACTATTCTCCTCAGCCATGCTCCATCTTTCTTTTTGAGACAGCATCTGGCAGAGAACTGGAGCTCACTGTTCAGCTACCCACGCTAACTAGTAAACCCTAGGAATCTGCCTTTCCCCTCCTGTCTATGGCTGGGATGATAAATGCATGGCACCTCATCCAGCATTTTACATGGGTGATGAGGATCTGAATTTCAGTCTGTGCATTTGCATGGCAAGCTGTTTACACACTGAGCCATCGCCAGCCCACTCATTTCTTAAAAAAAAAAAAAATAAAGGTATTCTATGTTCAAAGAATTCGGGAAATATTTTAAGTTTTATTGCCCTGTAAAATTTTGGAAATTTATATAAAAATATAAGTTCTTAAATTCTATAATTCAAAGGTCTAAAAGTATTTAAAATTTTAACACTATATCTTAACATTTCCCAGAATTGAGAATCATCTCTGGAATTAACGTCCTGGCATCTGGTTACATAAGGTTTTGGAAGATTGCATCCATGACCAGAACTGGCCAGAGTGGCTCATTCTATGGAATGTTTTTAAATGAGGGACATGATTTAGGCTGAGTGCTTGCTTTCCTTCTGGGGGTCTGAGATTCAGGGATGAGCTAGAGAGAGGAGACCTCCACAACTAACTCCCAATAGAGACCTAAGATATGAGTCTCCAGTAAATTTCTCTAGTTGGAAACAGTTAACATATGTCATAAGTCATTTGTGGGGGAGATTAAGTGCACTCCTGTGACTTCCTGGGAAAAGACCCTTGGAAGCTCGTGTTTGCTTTTGGTTTTCTTGAGCTGTGCCCATGTGTTTTTTCCCTTTGCTGGCTGTGTTTGGCATCTTTTCACACTAAAAAAGTCCTAACTACACGTGCAAACAAGTGCCCTGCTAGAACATTATCAAACCTGAAAGTGGTTTCAGAATCCCTAAATCTGTACAGTAAGAAATAAAGTCAAATCTCTGCCTTCACTTAATTTCTAATCTAACCATGTAGATGAAGCTGCAGAAAAGTCATCACTTAGAAAGTAATGATCAAGATGTCGTTGCTGTTGTTTGTTCTTTAAGGAGGTGCAAATGTTTCTGTGAGACAAGTAGCAATGAAACTGAATCTGAGCTGAGGAGATTAGAAAAGGCTTGATTGTGTACATACAGGGCATTTTCTTTATCCATTCATCTGCTGATGGACATCAAGGCTGGTTTCATTTCCTAGCTATTGTGAATAGTGGAGCAATAAATATGGATAAGCACAATGGAATTTTATTTGGCCATAAAGAAAAAAGAAATCATGACTTTGCAGGAAATGGATAGAAATGGAAAATATTATATTAAGTGAAATAACCTAGACTCAGAAAGACAAATACTGAACATTTTATCTCATATATGTATCCTAGAGTTTAATTTTTATATATGTGTATATATGTGGGGGACATAGGTCATAAGATTGGAAGGAACACCATGAGAGGGAAATAGAAAGTTTTAAAGTACAGAAAAATACAAAAGAGAAAATCATGGAAAACATGTGACCTGCAAGTAGAAAGGGGTCCTTGAGAGGGAGGTACAGGGAGCAAGGAGATGCAGAAGAGGAGGTTCACCAAAAGCAAAGTTGATATGAAAAAGCTATCATGAAACTCATTACTTTGCATGCCAATTCTCAGATGCTAAGAAAAGAAAGAAGTTATCTGGAGAAGTGAGAATTAAGCTGAGTCTTGAAAGGATTAGGAGTTAAAAAAAAAAGAATAAATGAGCAATTTGAAAAAAAGCAACCAAACTGGTAAAGGCTCTAAAAATTGTTGAAAACAAAACATCTAAAAAGCAACCGATCAGTATCTGTCACTGATTTCCAAGGTGTCTGCAGCACTGCCTTCCAAAGCCTGTGAAAGGCTTTCAGTCCATCTTAGCCTCTCAGCACCCAGCCTCTCAGTATTGTGCCATTCATTGTTCTGAGTGTAAGTCTGGGCATGCTGGGGAATTTTAGAGGTCAAGGTTGATCACAGAAGCAATAGAAATAGTATATGTATATGCACCCAAATCAATATACAATAATGTTCATAGAAGCCTCAGCCAGTGGGCAGAGCAAATTTTTCCTGTAAGTGGTTATTTCTATAATGAAGTCAGCAGTGAGTCTGAAGAAACAACTGCAATGTGGTAATGTATGAATGTCGGACTTATTGATGAGCAAAAGAAATCAAGCATACCAGAGAACATTCGTGCCAGCTTATATAAATTTTAGGAGCATGTAGAATTAATCACTAGTAATAGAATCAGGGCCTTGGTTACCATAGAGTGGTGACAACGTGGCATACAGGATCTCATCAATGTTATTAATGATCTTAACCAAGGAAATGCATATATGAATGTGGACAATATGAGAAAGCTTGTTGATCCATTTACCTACTATTTCTATAGTTTTTGTACAGAAAAATTTTAGTTCAGAAAGCACTTATCAAAATATCCACATCTCTTCCCTGTGATTATCTTGCCTTGTTATTAAGATGCATTTTTACTGTGGACAAATCAAACCTCACCAGGTCTCAGGTTTCTCATCTATAAGATGAATGAGAACATCTGCTTGCACTGTCCTCAAATTCTAGTAGAAATCAGATATGTTAGTAGTGCTATTATAAGATAGTATTATTTCGATCTATCAATGCTGTCTTTCATGCTGTCATTTAAAAGATTTATTTTCATTTTGTCCACTCTTACCTATTCACTGCCCAATTATAGTCTATGAGTGTTCTGGACTTCAGACTTCTAAACTGTTTACTCTTAGGAGGTTTTTCAGCAGAAATAAAAGACTGAAAACTGAACTTTCTATTTATTTATTACTTGGCATTAATTTTGATAGGGAAAAAAAGGATGGGATAAGATCTAAACAGTCTGTGTTGTACGATGGTTTTTAGATTGTGCTTGGATTCCCAATGAGTATGCTAACTTGAACCTTTAAAATTTAATTTGAAGTAACTAAATGAATTACTATTATTATCATTCTTATAGGTCGGTCACAATATGTATGTTATGATGTGTGTATCAAACATCTTATTTAATCCTCACATTCCACCCACTGAATTTCACAGAAACATGTTGCAGATGAAGAAACAGAGATTAAGACTGAAAGATTTGTGAAAGGGTGTCTGATAGTTTTGGCCTCTGAAGCCTGTCTTCCAGACATGCTTTGCCCTCCTGCTGGCTGGGTGTCCGGAGCACAGCTCCCCTCCCGGATGGATGCTCGTGCCATTGACCACCTGGAGAAGCCCCCACCCCATTAAGCAAATAACTCTGTCAGCCTGTCTAGCTTTCACACACAGCAAAGCCTACATTATGAGGACAAAATGTGAACTCTTGTTTTCTTATTGATTATGTCTCACTATTTGCTCAATATAACATACCTGATTGAGAACTACCCTTTAGGAGAAATTGTAGTTTCAAGGGATTCAAGAGCACTGGAAAGACAAATCAAAGGGTCAGTGACTCTAAAAGCTATCTTGTGGCTTGGTCTCTTCCACGGAAGTCTCAGTCTTCTCAGGTCATTCTTCAATTCCTCATTTAGAGCAGATCATGGTCTCCAGTTCTCAGACCTCACTAGGTCTTTGCCAGAGATTACAGGAGACCTTTGCATAAGAATTCCTGGAACTAAGCTGCACAAACTTTGTGCATATCTAAGAGAATGAAGTAGTTGACAAGGTCCAGGAACAGAAGGGAATGGGGGGGGGGCGATGAGCAGAATTGGAATCTTAGGAATACTTAAGGAGGGCAGGACATATTAATGACAAATCAGAATAGACAAATAAATGTTCTAGAGCTTGGGTTTTCTTATAGAAACAATCCCAGGACTTTTCAATATTGCACAAGAGCTAAAGAGGGCATTCATTGCTCATCAGGACCTGCACACAAGGTGATTACCAAAAGAAGACGAGATCATCTTTTCGCTTCTATATCACGACCCTCTCCATTATCAGAAAGGTCTTGCTCTTAACCGTTTTATGAAAAACAGACAGATGCATAAGAAATGTGGTCATTTTCAAGACAGATGTTTTACTTCACATGTTCAAACCATAACATCAATGTTACCTTGCTGATGCAGGTGATAAGGTTGAGGGAAGGCAGAGTCAGGTGCTGAAATATGGAGCCCGTGTGAATGAATTTGGGAGAAATTAGTGCTTTGACTAACTAGGCTGGTCATAAGATGTCTATGAACAAACAAAAGCATTTTGAGTCTGTGTTTCTTCCTTTTGTTTGGCTCTCACTCTCCTGGAGCCCTTTGTCTCATCCATAAAAGAAAGACTGAGCAATGGGCAATCTCTAAGGTCCTTCTCAGCTCTGACAATCTATGACTCATCCTTCCATGTGAATGCGGGCCTTTATGCTATCTGTAATACCTCAGTGTCTATGGGGAGAAAACTAGGCTGCAGCATAGAATTATGAATTTGACCTTCGAAATTTAAACTGTTTTGATTGTATTTTTACTGTTTCCCTGAGGGAACAGTTCCCATAGCTTTTGTATTTGGAAACTAAACATAGTTCTTAAAGCGAATTGGTGAAAATGACTATTATCCATCATTCAACACTGAGGTCTGTCTCAAGGGCTGGTCAGAGGGCATGTGGCTATTTGAGGTGGAGGGAATGAGGACAGAGAGGAAGTTTATTATGCCAAGTGCAGTGCCCCCTAGAAATCTCTGAAAACCCAGTGTCTGGAGCTCAATGGGATTTGGAACCACTTGGTGTTTGAAATAATTCACTCTTACCTAAAGGTATAATTTTTTTTCCAATTTTCCCTTGAAATATCACCAACTGTCCTAGACATTTTAAAAAATATCACTATTTGGATGTGTTATATCTACAAAAAGTCAGCACGCTTCAGCTTACATTTGCCTTAAGGCTTTGTGATTTTATGTTTTCAGTCAATTTGAAAAAAAAAAACCAACAGGTTGGGATATCTGTTAAACCTTGAACACGGTGAGTTTTAACCATGTTTTTGAAATGACACATCATTCTGAATATTTTGATCAAAAGCCAATGCGCTGGTTCGTAAGACAGTCTCCAGCCAT
The DNA here is from genome assembly GCA_004024765.1 of Zapus hudsonius. Lineage (NCBI taxonomy): Eukaryota > Metazoa > Chordata > Mammalia > Rodentia > Dipodidae > Zapus > Zapus hudsonius. The sequence continues at coordinate 11,253 of PVHP010026585.1, read as the reverse complement.
ATCCATGCATGTAGCTGGAGAGTAAAATGCCTCCTGTAGTTTATGCACATGTGTATCAACCTTTGATCCCCAGGTGGCAGTGGTGTATGGGAAGGTTGTGGAAACTTTAGGAGGTGAGGCCTTTTTGAACTCAGGGGTCACTAGCTGCTGGCCTTGAATGCTAGAGCCCGGTCCTGTTCCTGTTCAGTGTCTGACTCCTGACTGTAGCTACAATGTGACCATCTGGCCACCTACTCCTGCTGCCATGCCTTCTTTGTTAAGATGGAATGCATCCCCTCAAAACTATAAAACAGTTAACTCCTTAAACTGCTTCCTGTCATGACCTTGGTTATAGCAGCAAGTAAAGAAGCTAATACATCCATATTTGAGAACGCTTCTGGTGAGTCTTCATAGTTTGGACACTTAGCTTTTAGAGGAAGCGAAGAGAGAGGGAAACTCTAAAGACTATTTGAAGATGTGGGATCTGCTTATCGGCTGGTTCTTTCCATATCTCATCTAATAATGATATTTTCAGCAAGAATTTTATGAAAGATATGAAGGGAAATATTTTATAGATTTTATTAGCTGATGTTGCCAATGTAACCCTGCAACATATTTAAGACTTACTATAATATATTGTACCATAATGGAAATGAATCTACCTCTTCTTGCTTTTAAGTGACTTCAGGTGACAGTAAAGGGCACTCTGGAGCATCACAAATCCATCCCATTCTTTCAGATAAAGTTCCTGAGACAGATATTTGTGAGCATGAAGTTTCCTGTGAGGTGTTGCTGTCAATATCTTACAGAGCAACATCTTTGATGGGTGACTGGAGCAAGATGATGGAAAGGGAGAATTTGAATTGTGATGTCACAAAGAACTCAGTTATGGCCTTTCAGTTCTTTTTTTTCCTGGACTGTGGCAAAGTAGCCAGGCTTTTGTATTCCCTTCCCCTTTTCATTCACTGGATCCAGGTAGTTCTTGGGGAGAGGGAGCATGTATTTGAGTGAAAATTTTTATTTCGTGTGTGTGTGTGTGTGTGTGTGTGTGTGTTTGTGTGTTTAGTGGTGCCTGTGTATAGATGTCCCATGCATAGGGACCAGAGGTTGTGTGGAGGGGGGGTGTGGGTGTGGGTGTGGGTGTGTGTGGGTGGGTGGGTGGTGGTGGTGGTGGTGGTGGTGGTGCCTGTGTATAGACGTCCTATGCATAGGGACCAGAGGCTTCTGGTGTCCTCCTTTGTCTCTCACTGAATTCAGAACTGCCATTTTACAGTAGACTAGAAGACCAGTGAGCCCCAGCAATTTCCCTGTTTCTGGCTCCCATAGAACTGTGCTTACTCCCACGCACCGCTGTGCCCAATTGTTTCTATGGGTGCTAGACAATCAAACCGAGGCCAATCAGGCCTCTCAGGCTCTCAGGCTTGCACAATAAGCTCTCTTACCCACTAAGCCATCACCTCAAGCCCTGGGTTACAGAATTCGTGACAAAGGAAAATTTTGGGTGAGCAATTCAGCTATGAATCATGACTGGGAAATGAATGTCATAACCCCATCTGGACGGGAGAACATGGCTTTCAAACAAGTGTCCACTTCAGTACACTCTTTGTGTTTCTCAAACCCACTTGCTCATATAAAATTTCCACCAAATTTGGAACTCCTCCAGGAGTTTTTGTTAATCTCCATTTCTTCATGTCAAAGATAGCTGGTATAAAGTTACAGCCCCAATTTCTTAGGTTAACCTAAGGAATTCAATTGATACATATTACTGTCTGCTTCTATTGACTTGTCCCTAGCTACTTAACATACCTGCCTTGAAGTCACAGACTCTAAACAAAAAGGGTCTAAGTCTCCAGGCTTGGCACCTTTTCAGATTGTAGCTGTTACACTTAACTATAAAGGTGTACCGGAGCTGTGCCAGCAGATCACCTCTATGGAGAGCTTCTTGTCTCAACAGGAGATCTACCTAGACCTCATTACCAAGGTCAGTTACTTTCAATAGGATGCTAATTCCTTTCCTAGCTTGCTAGTCTTTTAGTATAAGTAGCCTGCAATGACCAGATGGCAGACAGAATTTGAAGTTTAATAGGAATCCTTCTATGTCCCTGGTGGATACAATATTCATTATAAGTTCTGGCACCTCTAAGCCAAAAGAAAAAAAAAAAGCCTGAGCCTAGAGCTGCAGAGATCAGGTGCACAATTTCTCCCAGCGGACCCCTGAGGGCACAGCTGCAACTGCTCTAGCACTTGTCTCTGCACCCACTGAACTTCCTCATTGGAAACACAGCAGTATACAAACAGCACTGATTTACAGTGTGCTCCACCTGCCCCAAGCCGACACCTTGTCAACTCTGTCACAAGGTGATCTATCACCCTGTTGAGCTGGTGGCCTTGGTGTGTTTGTGAATTTCTGGTCCTATGTAGAGCCGCAGCTATGATTCTGGTAGTTTTCTTTTTCCAACAAAATTCTTGGCTTCTCACTTAAAGTGGTATTTTCTAAGTGACTGGTCAGCAGGAGACTTTAGAAAGACCTAGAACAACCAGAAGAAACATAAGACTTTATTTTTTAAAATTCAAAGAAAATAAGGTAATAGGAAAAAAAAGAATAATGAAGAAGTGAAAAAAGTAGTTCTTTTCCAATGTAGAGTCTTCAGGATATGATTGCCTCCATTTGAAAGTAGTGGTCAAGTCAGTCATGATGGCTCACGCCTGTAATGCCAGAATGTGGGAGGCTGAAGCAGGGAGATTCCTGTGAGTTCAAGACCAATCTGGGCTACAATAGCAAGTACCAGGCCAGCCAAGGCTACAGAGTGAGACCCTGTCTCAAAAAAGATACAAAACAAAATAATAAAAAAGAAAAAAAGCTGTACGTTATTCAAATGATTGCTATAAAAAAGGCAATAAGAAGCTTTTGGGTTAGCAAGGAAAAAATTAATTGGTGGTTGTGGTTGTCTCTCTCTTTTTCTCCATTTTCTCCACCTCCTCCTCCTCTTTAAACCGTTTGCATCTATCATATGAAGAAAGTTAAGAAGTCAGAGCTCAATGAAGAGGGAAGGAGCAGTAATCACTGGTGTTGTAAAGGAATCCTTCTCATATTAAAGAGATGGTTTGTGGATTAAGGACATGAGAACCATGGTTCTGTTGGTTAACTGATCCCCATCGCTCACACCAGTGTGCTGAGAACACACAGAAAACTGCTCATTTTCCTGACTATATTAGACAAGATTCCTGGCCAGGAGTACCTTGGAGATCTCTAAAACAATATCAGTTCAATACACAAGTTATTATGATGGTTCTAAAATTCAGAAACATGTGAATCACCCAAGAACATGTCACAGTCCCAGGAACCATTTCCAGGAGTTCTGATTGAGTTTAACTTGGACAGATGGAGTTCAACTTTCAACATGGGGCAGGACTCTAGTTGGTTCCTTAGGGTAAGTACCTTGAATGCCATGAACCCAGTGGACCCATTTGAGGAGATACTGGTCAACTGACATTCCATTTGGTGGAGTTCTTAGCCATTGAGAAAGTCAGAGTGATGATAACTCCCTGTGGAATGCATCCTGAGATGCCTTTTAGAACCAGCAGTTTGTCAGGTGGAATGAAGCTTTTTCATCCAATTGACATAAATTAAAGAGCAGCTCCTATTGAGTTTCTTTTTCCTCTATTCAATGAATGAAAGATATCAGCAACAGGGAGAATTGTTTGAAGATATCTGGAATGACTCAAATACTTGGGCGGCTTAATTTGAACTTTGGCTTCTCATTTCAGCCACGCTGACAACTCAAAAGGCATTGTGCCACTCTGTAAGACTGCTAAGCAACCAGCCATGAAATATGAAGGGAATTTCAAAGTAATTCTTGGAAAATGAAACGTGAACAATAAATTAATTTATACCATTTAGTCACTTTTTATTGACAGATGCTTCCATCTGGATGTCTGAATGGAACATTCTCTACTAGGTCTTTTAAAGTATTATGACGTCTACTTTAAGAGAGTTTTTAAAGTATTAAATGAACTTTTTCCCTCTTGCTATTTCCTTCAAAAGGTTTCTTTTATTCTGAAATATCTACAGTAGATAGTTCATATATTGAATGAAACAACTGAAATAATTTTGAAAACATAAAGCACCATTTTCCTACAAAATGACCACAATAATGTGGAGATGGTTACATGAGTTTCCTGCTCTTGTAAATAAGAGTCTTCCCTTGTCTCTTGGTGAGCCTTGAGGTGCCCAGCACAGCAAGTTAAAGGCTCTTGGAAATGTTGATGTGATGATATTTACCGTCATCTATCAGTCCACATTTACTTTTTGAGAGTCCTTTCTCACTAACAGCCTACACAAGCTTTTCCCACCACTATGCTTTTATACTTTAAATATATCTGTAGATGACTTGGAAAAACTTGGGTTCTGGGAAATTAAAACTGGCCTCTTCCTTTTTGTCAATTTCTGCTAAGAGAAATCATTTTGACATTTGGTGCTCTTGTCTGATAAGCCTGAATGTGACTCTAGAGCCCTCTGTAATATGAATTCAAAAGTTTTCTACCAATAAATTAGAGTTCCCTACCATCCAGTCAAACCTCACAGTGATATTGCCATCATCCTAAATATAAATATAAATTTAAAGTTATATATATTTAATTTACAGTTGTGGGAAAAAAAAACAAAATCACCAAAATAATAACAACAAAAAGAAAAGAAAAGCAAGCTTTAGTGCTATAAAACTTGGGTTTCCAGTGCCAACTGATACAAAAAAAAAACTGTGCCATTCTAGGCAAATAATTTCCTATTACAGTCAACTTTCTCTATTGCTGCACAGAAAGAACCCAACCAAGCTGTTTGGGAGGAATGGGTTTATTTGGATTACGGACTTGAGGGGAGACTTCATCATGGCAGGGAAAACGATGGCATGAGCACAGGGGTGGACATCACCTCTGCCACAGCACTGCTAACAGTGGCAGGAAGGTGTAGCAAATACTGGCAAGGGGAAGCTGACTTATAAACCCGCCCCCCAACAACACAGCTCCAGGGAGGCTGTAAAACCCAAACTGCCATCCGCTAGGGATCTATCATTCAGAACACATTCATTTGCTTGTGGGGGACACCTGGATCAAACCATGACATTTACCATACCTGGGCCTCCATGTTTTTCATTAGCAGTGTAAGTGAGATGAAGCAGATGTTCTCTGTGGTACTGATTTCCAATTAGATGAGTTGGTGATTTGTTAAATAGAAACCAACCAATCATAATCTGGTTATGGTTTCAGAAGTAACAATAAAATATGCTTCTTTTCTATTATATATATATATATATATATATATATATATATATATATATATATATATATTGTCCATAATGAGTTACATTATTTAGTGGGCAAACAATGAGTTGTTATCCCCAATTCCCCAATGCCCCCCTCCCCATCCCCAATCAGCTGGATATCCTCCTCCATGGGTCATCTGGATCAGTCCTTGTGGCAGGGGACCATGGATAGCCTAGTACTCAGCCTAGTTCTCCTGGCCCAAGTGTGTTGTTACCTCTGGATAGTCTCCCCCACCACGACTCTCACAATCTTTCCGCTTTAATTCTTTATCAGGAAAGGAACATTTCAGTCGGGCGGCTCCTAGACATTTTCTATGAGGCTGTCTTTGCACAATCTTGCTGATTTTTGGATTGTTTTAGTCCTCTGCTGTGACTAGTTGTAATGGAGGGAATTGAGCCTTGGCTGCATAGAACATAGAACATTTGGAAGGGCCTATGGTATCACTCAGTTTTACCAGAACCATTTCCTACTCAGATGGCACCTTGAGGCAAGAAATGCACCCTCTACTGTAGATCAGGGAACAGGGCACATTCAATTTCAAAAGGCTTTGGGTAATGAAGCTTAAAAGCTGCCAGTACCTATGGATGGCTTCATCATCAGAGACTTACTATGTCTATGGATGGTGTACCCTGGGGAAGGGAGAGGACTAGATGTACTTCTGAGCAAACACATGGTGCCGTCTATGAGAAGATCTGCCCACTGGGTAAATGTGGCTGAAAGTAGTGTCGTGGGCACAACCTTGAGTGGTGAAATAGATGTGGATACTGGGAGCTCATTTATTTCTCGACAAAAGGACAAGAAAGCAAAAATGTGCCATGTTTCCTCCATGACCAGTGCCCAGGAAGACCAATCTACTCAGGGAGGATTGCTGCATCCACATGCTCTGTTTCTGTTGCAGATTCTCTTCTCCATTGTCCTCCCTCTTCCCTCCAACCCTCCCCTCTCCCTCTGCAATGTCTCCCACAGGCCTTTTACTTTTACATCCCCTCAAAATACCCTCAAGATTTTCAGTATGATGCTACCTCCAAGGACCTGAAACTGGGCTGAGCTATTTTCTATAGCTTTTCAAAATATTTCTTTTCCTAGAATTTTTCCAATCTTAGAATAAAAAGTTAACTATGAATCATTATGAGAACACCTGCTGCTCATTGTCAAGGGGGTCTTTCTTCCCACCTGCAGGTTTTGAACAAGTTGGGTCTAACTTACATGATGCAGGAGATTCACTAACCAAACATCAATAAACTGCATGCAAATATTGCCAGAGAACTCAAAATATACTTGGACATATTTTTTAACATTGTATTTATTGTTAATAATTAGAAGCACTGTATGAATAATTCTTGTGATGATACCCCCATTTCCCTCCTCCCTGCCCCCAACCCACTGAGGGCTCCTCATTGGGATTACTGGAATGGTCCACAGGATAGGAGGTTATGAGTTGTACAATCCGTAGCCAGTTTTGTGTGTGTGTGTGTGTGTGTGTGTGTGTGTGTTTCTTATAGTTGTTGAGAAGGAAATGACTGAATATTCTCCCCCACCATAGCTCTGACAATCTTTGCGCCCCCTCTTCCACAAAGTTACCTGAATCATGGCGGGTGAGTTTTAAGTCTGCTTTACTGTTGAGATCTTAAGAGTCTGTGGATGTCTGCTTTGGACTATTTTGTGCATCTTCAGTGTCTTTGGGTACCCTTTCATAGGCCCTCTGACTTGCTGTGGAAGTAGCCCTCTTGCTCATCTTGACACTGCCTGGAAGGTCTTGTTTGGGCCCTCAATGATGAGTTAGGGCGGTTCATCTCCTGCCTGGGTGTCAACCATCATCTCAGGTCCTACTTGAACATATTTCTAGCATCTAAAGATTCATAAAGTGTCCTCTGACACACGACACAGTGTTAAGTAGAATTAATTTTGCAGAAAGTCAGTGCTGCAAGGCAGTTAAAGAGAAATATGATGGTAGGCAGGAAAACTTTCATCTTCCCTATGAAATAGGATGTAAAGTCCCTGGCTCCTTTCATTCTATATGATATGTAAATTTTAAACTAACAAGACTTTTCAAAAATAAATTCACATAAAGTATGATTTCAAGGATGAGGAATTAAGCATCCAAAAGAAGCCATTCTCTGACTTCATTTCTTAATGAATGTGATTTATCATACTGAGAAGAGGTTCTCATAAATAAAAAATAAAATAGTAGATCTATAAAATATCTGTGAAAATTTTCTTCTTTGTGGAAGTTGCCTGAGCCAAGCTATTCTTCTGTGATGTCTCCAAAATGGACATCCAAGCAATAACTACTACCTAGGACAAGGCCCAGGACACACAAAGTTCTTAATCAGCTTTGATTCTTGAATGGAAATTAAATACTTTCAGATGGAAAGTAAATGATTTTGTCCATTATCCTGAGAGCCAAAGAGGACACACTTAAGACTGATGTCAGAGAACATACCCAAAACATCTGTAAGCTTCCTTTTGGTTCCAGGGCCACCTGTTTACATTGCTGGGAGTGGAGGATATGCTCAGAAGGTCTGGGCTCACACCTGCCAGTGTGTGCTAGGCAGCACTCTGGGCAGCAATTATCTACCGAGCAGCACAGGATGGTTGCATTTCAGTGGCCAGGAAGGCCATGTACATTGCATGAGGTCCAGGCTGGACAATCTATGAGAAAAGTGAAGAAGGTAACAGATAGAGATGGCAAAGAGCTCAAATATTTATCTCCCATTCCTTAGTGTCTTATTTCTGCTGTCCTTTGGACCTCCAAGAGTGGAGGGTATGGGAAGATGTCCCTGGCTTGGAAGGTTATGACAGGGGACTGACCTCACAGGCCCACTGGTGGTGGCTGGGATGTGCCACCTGCTGCTCCAGTGATCCTTCAGCAGTGCTACCAATGCTGATGAAGATAAATGATTGTAGCACTCAGCCTTTGAAAAGAGACCAGAGCAAAGACATAGAAGTGCAGGTGTCTGAGCAGTTAGACTAATTCAGTCACAACTGCTGTTACAGCTGATCTGGAAGAAGAGCCCAGGAGAGTAATGAGCAAGCCAGAATCTGAACGTCAACGCCGATCAAGTTCATTCACACAGGGGGAGATCATCCTGCATCCAAGATACAGCATTCTATTATAAGCCAGCCTCATGGATAATGATGCCTAACATGTATTTTCACGTTTGTTTGCAACAGATGTTATCTTCACACTGCAGCGAGTTAGACATCTAACTGGTGGGATATTGGTACTCAGATAAGCTTTCTGACTATCCACCCATTTGGAGCCTTTCTTCCTAAGATGCTTTGTGTTGCATACTAAAGCTCTTTTCAAATATGATCAATTTTCTTCTTCCCAGGTTTGAGGGTTAATCAGGTCATAAAATCAAGAGTAGTATTTAGCATCCTCTCTGAAGATGGTAAAAATGTAAATAACCAAGGACAACATGGTTATCTCTGAACTAGAGAGAAGAGGGTATGATTCTGTTTTATCTTTCAAGAAAATGTTAAGAACACTTTTACAGAAACTATATTTGGAGGACAAAATAGATGCATCTGAAATAATTTCTTCATTTATTCTCCATCATCAAAAGAAATACTAATAATATCCTCAACTATTCTTTCCTTTTGGGAATAAAATTGCAGCCACATTTAACAAGGATATAAGAAGTACAAATAACAGTATTTAAAGTTTTTCCAAGTATGAGTTTTCAAGTATTTGTTGCGGTTATTCTCTGTACACTGGAGCAAAATGCCCCACCAAAAGAGTTTATTTCAGCTTACAGTCTTGAGGGGAAAGTTCATCATGGCAGAGAAAGGATGGCAGAGCCTGGGAATATATACTTCTTGTCATAGAAGCTGGCAGAAAGCAGCAAGAGAGTGAGCTGAGGTCTGAAAAGGGGTGTGGCAATAACACTCCTAAGTCTACCCCCAGCAACATGCCTCCTCCAACAATGGATGCTCCCCTTCTCAAATTACCACCATTTGTGGACCAAGCATTCAAAAAACTCTTTGAGGCCATAAGGGACATCCCATTCAAACCACCACAGTATGTTTAAGTTTGACATACAAGTTTTTAATTGGCATGAATGAAGATGAGTTCCCATAGTTTTTCTATTAGAAGGGAAGACAGCTTACTTATTAGAAAGAGTTAGCAGCAAGTTGAGTTGGCACAGCAGAGAGGATTCTAGCAATCAGCAAGGAGCTAGCTGTGCTCCTGGCCTTTCCACCCCTCTCTGGGATTGTGGCTTGTAACTAGCTATGCTCTACTTTGCCCTACAATTGGCCAGAGGTTGCTTATGAGGATACAACCAAGTCACCCTGATTAGGAAATCAGTGCAGAAGTGTTTTCATCTTCCACATCTTCTCTTATTCCTCTTTGACTTGTCTGCTGAGCTTCAAGCTTCACACATAAAGACGGAGCCCTCCAGCCCTACCTCCAAGTTGCTTTGATGCCTAAATATCATTGACAGCAGAGAGTCGACTAGGCACCTTAAAGAGGCCATCCCAGCACAGGACTTCTCAGAAGACATGGAAGGCTACATTCAAGTTTATCTTCTTGCCACGGGGTTTCTGGCTGTCATCCCATCCATTGTTTCCTTTTTTGTACAGAGAAAGTCAAGATGCTTGTTTGTCTGATAGCATCTGTAATATTGAAAAGGTGTCACAGAGCACAGATCCATCTGACAGAGAATCAATGGTGATTATTGAATCACACGGCCATCTTATCTGATTCCTGGAAGAACTCTTCATTTTTTGACTTCAGCAGTCACTGTGGGCCCATTACTTACATTACTTATACTTACAGTACTCTTTTTCATTACTCTAAAATCAGATATAATGAGCACTGGAACTCTACCAACATGTAAATAGGCATCTTTCTATTCTTCTTTTTAGTGTTCATTCAGTACCTCAGTGATTTTGGTTACTTCAGAGCACTGACCAAAACTGGTAGCCAAGCACTTAGGGACAAACCATAAGCAAATAAGAGAAAAATCCTAAGACATTTTAAGAGCCACAACAAAGAGAAGTATAATGCAATTCTCTAAAGTTCAGAGCACAGTCCTTATGTGTGAAAGGAATGACACAAAAATAGGAAGTGATTCTGTGTCACAGCCTTTGACTTAAGGATGGATAGTCAGCAATCCGTTAGCAGGTAATAGACTAAATTGAACTATCCACATTCTGTAATATGGTAGCTCTCTATGTTATCTTATCAGTAAAAGAGAATTTTGAAAATGCAGTTAAAGGTCTTAAGATAGGGAGATTATCCTGGTGAGCCTTACGTTCAAGCATACGTTTCTTAATGCAAGGGTAACAAATGCCAGAGAAGAGAAGCGGATATGGCTCCAGAGGAAGAGATTGAGATGACAGGACCATGAACTAAGAAGTGCCATCAGAACCTATAGAAGACAAAGGATAGAGTTTCCCAATAACCTCAGGGAATGTTGCAAATACCTCAATTTCAAGCCTGAAATACTGACTTCAAACTTCTGGCCTCAAGAACTGTTAGCAAATAAGTTTCCATAGTTGTCAGCCATCCAATCTGTGATTATATGTTATTGTAACTTTAGGAGACAAATCCACTTTTCTGGAATTAAAATAGAGACATGTCCGACAGGTGTATATTTCAATTTAATTATGTTCTTTTGCACAGAGTTATGAGGCACTCTAGGAAGTTTCAGATGACTTCCTATTTCAGGGTCTCTCTGTTTCTCCTAATTCTCTTTTTAAAGGCAGGACATTAACTTTATTTATGAAGCAGGCTGTTAACAAGGATGGCTTTAACACCAGCAAATGCACATTCCAAAGGAAAGTTCTAAATCTGGAATCTGGAGGGAGTTGGAAGTAGGCAAGTTCTCCACTATAATGACAAAATAGTGTCTCCACCATGATCCATTAAGGATCAGGATAGCTGAAAACTCACATTCATTTCTAATGATTTTTTTTGTCTACTGAAGCAAGTTTGTTTTTTTT
>PVHP010026584.1:0-24549 GCA_004024765.1 Zapus hudsonius | reverse complement strand
GGTAGAGAGAGAGAGAGAGAAAGAGAGAGAGAGAGAGAGAGAGAGAGAGAGAGAGAGAGAGAGAGAGAGAGAGAGAGAGCACCAGAGCCACCACTTTGTGGGTCTGGCTTATGTGGGTACTGGGGAATTGAACCTGGGGCCTTAGGCACTGGAGGCAAGTGCCTTAACCGCTGAGCCATCTCTCCAACCCTCACCCACCTCTTTTTGAGACACACTTCATTGGCCTGGAGTTCACCAGATAGGTTAGACTGATGGTTCCAGGGATGCACCTGTCTCTGCTTCCCTAGAGTTGATAATCCAAGCACATGCCACCTGTATTAGTCAGGGTTCTCTAGAGGAAAGAGTTGATAGAATGGATTATAATAAAAGGGAATTTATTGGGGTAGTTTACAACAGTTCAACAATAGCAGAATGCAGGTGAAGGAACCAGTAGCTGTTCAGTCCATGTGGCTGGAGGCCTCAGCAGTCCCAATCCAGCCCTGAAGGCCTGATGGCTCCCTGGGGAGCAGCTGCTCTTCAGTCCACGATGTGAGGCCGAGGAAACTAGGTTCCAATGTCCAGGAAGGGTGGGAGAGCAGGATGCGAGTACAAGTCGCGAACAAGCACCAGCAGCCAGGGGAGGAAGGAAGAGGGTTTCCTTCCCCTCAAGCTTCCTTATATTTATTCCCCTTGGAAGGCCCACCCACTGGGGGGAAGGGTCACTCTGGAGAAGGGACCTCCTCCCTTCTCCAAAATCCCAAAAGGATTTTGTCAATCCTTCCTGCAGGCAAACTCAGAGACCCGCCCAAGATTATTATGGATTATTACATTGGTCAAGTTGACAAATAAACTTAACCATCACACCACCATACCCCTGGCTTTTTGTTTTGTTTTAAAATACTTTTATTTATTCATCTGCAGGCAAAGAGGGAGATTATGGGCATGCCAGGACCTCCAGCCACTGCAAACGAACTCCAGATGCATGAATCACTTTTTGCATCTGGCTTTCCATGGGCACTGGGGAATCAACCTCGGGTCATTAGGCTTTGCAGGTAAGTGTCTTAACCACTGAGCCATCTCTCCAGCCTGCCCCTGGCTTTTTATGTGGGTTCTAGAGATTGAATTCATCACTTCACGCCTGTGAGGTAAGCATTTTACCAACTGCGCTATCTCTCCAGACATAATCCTCATTTCTGAACTTCCCCAAAAGGCAACTGTCTGCCCCCCTTGGAGGCGCTGGGCTGGGATCTGGTGAGTGCGGTGGTAATTACCCTTGAGTTCCACCACAACAATTGTGTTTTTAATGAGAACTCCTCCTCACCAACAGACTATTTTGCTCACATCCCTTCTGGCAGAGGATGGCTGCTCCCTTCCCGGGGTGTGCCGTGGAGCACGGGGAGATGGCGGCTGCTCTTCCTAGGCATTTTGGCTGGATCAGTAGCATAGCTTGACAAAACTATTCCCTCTCTTTCCCCTTTTAAAGCAGCTTTTTTTTTTGCAAAGCCTTATGTTTACTCAGGAAATGAGCAAATTTCTTTCATCAGTATGTGGTTTAAGAAATACACTCATTGGCCTGGAGAGATGGCTCAATGGTTAAGGCACTTGCTTACAAAACCTGATGGCTCAGGTTTGATTCCCCAGTACCCATGTAAAGCCAGATGCACAAAGTGACACATTTGTCTGGAGTTCCTTTGCTCTGGCATTCTCTCTCTCTCTCTCTCTCTCTCTCTCTCTCATCAATAAATATTGAAAAAATAAATACACTCATGGTTGGGTTGCCCAACGCCTCTTTCTTTCTTCCAGGTCCAATGTCATGTTGCCTATAGTCAATAAAGTAAGTCATAAGACATGGACTAGACCAGCTCCTCTACTTCGGCTGTGGAAGGCTTACACCTTGGGTGACTTCTTCATTTACCCTTTGGCAGACCAAGGAGCTACTCTCAGTCCCAGCAATGAATAAGAAATTAGGATCCAACATGCTTCTTCTGAAGGAGGCCTTGGCATGGGTAGGTCTGAGCTGCAGTGATCCCAGGTGCATTGTGGGGGATGACAGAAGCCTTCTGGATCTTAGCATAGTGAGGTGGGGGGTAGTAGTATGAACAGTGCTGTCACAGCCAGGGGAGGAAACATTTTCTATCTATCATCTGTGAATATGACTAGAACGGTGCCTGTTTCTCCCAAAAGACGCATTAATATTTGCTGAATTAATGAAGGTAAAGGAGACAGGTAAGGTTCATGAATAGTTTAGCTACCCAGGATACTCCTTCCTTGCTTGAGTGGTAAATGGCTTTCTCCTAAACAATGTGCCTAGCCACCTATTGGGAACCTGGGACTCCCCTCCCCCCAACACACACACACACACACACACACACACACACACACACACACACACACACACACACACCTGTACTGAACTGCTCTTACACCTACTCCATACAATGAACTAGTTTTCTCCTTCTTTTAATGACTGTTCTTCATGGTCAATACCCATTCAAGCATATTCTTAGATAGATCTGGGATCAGAACAGCAGGGGCCACCCAGCCTGGATTGGTTTGGGGTGCATGTCAAGTAAAGCAAACTGTGTCCTCTAAGTGAACTTTTAGGGAGAAACCCTTATTTACCACTAGGCTATATATAGGCCATCTATGCTTATGCATAACTGGACATACATATAAGTAAAGTCAGATGCAGACATGATTAAAATAAAAGCCATAGGAAGGAACATGTACAGTGAAGAAGACTTGGCTCCCTCTGGTGCAGTTCATACCTCCTAAATTATGGGCAGATCCAGTATGAGCACCGAGGAGGGACCCCAGTGGGTAGGGGACGGAGAGGAGGGAAACGGGGACTCCCTTACAAGATTTGCTCATACAATATATATACTTATTCATAATAAAGATATATAAAAAAGAAAATGTTATATAGAACCCAAAACCTGTCAATCAAACCATATGATGACCCAAAATATGCCCTCAGTAACTGATGCATCTTCCTCTAAAAATCCTATAAAGAGAAGCCCAGAGCACTTCCTGGTGCCTTTGAGTTTTCTCCAGTGACCTGCTGATTGTCTTGATAGTGTTCCAACCTTTCCTCTTGCTTCACTCTGAATAAGGTGTCTTTCAGTGGAAGGACTTGGGTGCTCCTTTCTTCCATTCTCTGAGTAAGATACCAAGAACCTGGAAACACCCAGAGACCACGGGTAATGGTAGAGGACCACAGAATTTTAGAATTGCTAGGGGCCTTGCTAATGTTTTAATCCAACCTAATCCAACACTGGCAATTTAAAGAAGTCTAAATTGTGACCCAGAGATACGAAGTGCCTGAACTGTGCGACATAAAATCTCTAAATTAATATGCATGTGTTCATGTATATCAGCCATGTAGGTTGTTTTGTTTTATTTTGATTTATTTATTGAGACAAGGTCTCATGTAATCCAGGTTGGCCTCAAATTTACTGTGTAGCTGAGGCTGGCTTGGAACCCTTGATTTTTTTCTGCCTCCATTTCTCCAGGGCTGGAATTACAGACATGCGCCCTGACACCCACACCCCATGGACATTTGATGCTTTGATGTAGTATCTTGGAATTGTTTCAATGTTCTGTTTGGTGCTGCTTGTAGATAGACATGCAACTGACACAAATTTGTCTTGTATCCAATGGCTCCGCTATGCTTTCTTTACATTCTAAGTGTTTATCTGCAGATTCCTTAGAACTTTTTACATTACAATCCAGTTGTCTGTGGGTAATGACAGTAATGGAATTCTAGGGGTTGGCAATTAGGCTTTTTATTTAGCACTTTAAAGATGGTAATTAATTCCTTGTTTTCTGGATTCCATAATTTTTGTTGAGGAAGCAACTGTCAGTGAGAGTTTCGCAACTTTGAACATAAGGCACCTTCTACATCTATCTGCTTCAAGGTTTCTGCTCTGTCTCGGGTTTGCTGGTGTGGTGGCTCTAGGTGTTGGTGGCTGGTAGGTATCATGGTGCTTCTTGAACATACAGCTTTATGCCTTCCATCAGTTGGGGAATTAGTCATTATCCCTTCAAACACTGCTCCTGCTCTCTCCCTTTCCAAGACTCTAATTACGCATATGTTAGACTATTCACTGTGTCCTGTATCCTTTATTCTCTCCTCTGTGTGCTCATGATGTTTGTTCTCTGTTATTTAGCCTGACATTTTCTATTCATTTGTCTTCCTCGTTACTAATCTTCTTTTCTTACAAATCCAGCCTTCTATTAAGTTCATCAATGGATTTGATTTTTCCATTTTCATCTCAATAGTTTTTAATCTTTTTTTTTTGCATAGATTCTGATTCGTTGATGAAAGATTCCATATTGGCATCTGTTCCCTTGACCATATCATTCTCCCATCTGTCAGAGTGTATCTTGACAATTAATGTTATCTATCTATTCCTATTGTCTTTTTGCTCTTGGTCTAGTTTCATGGTATGCCTAGCCATTTTTTTCTCTGAGCATCATATATAGTGAATAAATCCTCATGGATGGTTCATCCTTGTCCTCTGGTTGCAAGAGTGAGAAATGACATCTTCATCCAATCAGTGGCCAACCACTTCCAAGTGGGCTTTCGGGTTGTATGTGTCTACCTAGGGGCTGGGGAGAGGCTCAGCTGCATAAACGTGAGATCTGGAATGATCCCCTGCACCCATAACGACAGCAGGGTATGACCATGCTTGTATATAAACCCAATCATGAGGGACGTGCACACAGGACAACTGCTGAGGCTTGCTGGCTAACCAGATTAATAGAAAAAAAAATCCGCTACAGGTTCTGTGAGAGACTCCATTTCAAAGAAACAATGCAGGAGAGAGAGAGAGAGAGAGAGAGAGAGAGAGAGAGAGAGAGAGAGAGAGAGAGAGAGAGAGAGAGAGAGAGAGAGAGAGAAGAGAAGAGAACACACATCATCGAAAAGCAGCCTGGGTTTGTCTGGAGAGGAGGCCTGAGGTGAAAGGTCAAAGAACCCAGTTGTGCTCAGGGTAGAAGTCTGGGTCTGGGTGGACCTCTGGTCTCACATGCTTCAGAATGGAGTAGGTTATCCGTGCTCATAATGGGACCCATTCCAATTGGCGCTCATAGATACCTTTGTGTGGACTCCCCTTGTCTGGTCTGAGACAATGTAAGTAAAGCAATTAGCAGAGGGCTCCAATTTAATAAGTAATCAATGCACGTTAAGTATCATCTCCATTTCTAGAAATTCATGACACTTTCTCTAAAATCACTGTGCTTCCGTGATAATCTTAATGTCATATTTGATACCTTTCACTATCCCATTCCTACATTGCAATGAACATTTAACAGAATCCTTATCAATATGTCTCCCCAAAGACTCCCTATATTAATCATTTTCCTCTGGTCTCCTTCAACCATATATTATTATAGGCTGGACATTTACCATCAAATAAGAAAGTAGTAATTGGTTAGCTTTCCTGTGAACACATTCAGAGTATTGTATTAATCAATCCCTAGCAAATCTAAAGTAAATATCCAGAGAACACAGCAATACCAAGGAGGAAACGGATGTGACCATGACCACCGGAACTCTTGGAAAAGAGCAGCATGGATTTAAGCAACGGGCCATTCTGTTCCCCACATTGTTCCAGTGACAGCTCTGCTTCTTCATGAGTGACAAGAGAACAATCAGAGTCACAGGCAGGGCCAGGTATTCATCCACTTGTCTGTCCTACAGGTATCACCTGGACACCTGCTACACCCCAGGTATTATTCTGGGTCCTGAGGGACATGGAGCTCGGCAGTACTTGCCTTCCTGTGTTAATAGTATGTGCGCTTTTGGATGCCAGTAGAGTTGAAAAGGACTGTTGTGGGGAGAAGACCTGAGGGGTCTTCTAGGAGACCTTCATGTCTGAGAGGCTCATCTGAGGAATGAGGGGACACAGATGCTGGGCTGTGAGGCCATGGGCCATCCTCTTCTCAACTCTGTGCTCAGCAATAGAGAGTCTGGAGCTCAAATTAGGACTGGTGGGATATTTACAGCAGGGAATTGGAAGAGCCTACTGGTTAGGACCCATCTCTCTTTGCATGTCTTACCCATTCCAGGGCCAGTATGGGCAGAGCACAGTAAGGCATCAAATGGACCTGCGTAGGCCATTTGCTGAAAGCATCATGGTGGCTCTGCAAGATGTCCACATGCTAATCCAGAGACCATGTGACTATGTGCCCTTATATGGCAAAGGGCAGTTCAAGAATTCTGGGCTATCTGGTGGGCCCAATGTTGTCAGAAGGGTGGCTTGTGATGGGAAGAAGCGAGTCATGTGGGACCCTGAACCTGTAGCAGCCTCCAGAACATGGATGTGCTCCCTATGGCCTGCAGAAGAAGCATAATGCTGCCAATCCCTTGAGCATGGTTTCTGTCACGCAACCACGTGAAGCTTCCGTGCAAAGCCTCAAAACCCGTCATGTGTCACAGAAACCACCAGAAACTAATGCATCTCTGTAAGAACTTGGACTTTTTCTCCAGACAGGTGGGAAGGGCACAGAGGGTCTGAGAGGGGATAGTCACGCTGACCTAGTTGACCAGGTTGATGCTGCTGGGCTGAATGAGAGCAAAGGGGGCGGGGAGGGAGAGGGTGAAGACAAGGATAGCCCAGCTGCAGGAGACAGCTGGAGAGGCCCCAGTGACCACCGAGAAGCGGCTCCGTGGTCTGTGAAGAAGGGCTGCCAGGAGCTGCCAGTGGACTGACTGGGGATGGACAAGAGTACCTGCAAGGCCATCAGCAAGACTTTTGCCTGAGCAGGAATGGGATTGACTCCATCTGAGGAGGAAGACCACAGGCCTGAGGAGCGGCCAGGCCCAGGGAGGCAGGGGAAGGGGTTCATTGTCAGACACTGTCTGGAGAGGGCAGGTGTGGTTGGGGAAGTGGACTATCAGCCACTTCTTCAGGAAGTGACAGTCAAGGATGGTATGGTCCAGGTTAGTGAATGCCCTGGGATCCCCAAGTAGTTGTGGGCACTGCCTGCGTGCCTCAGATGGGACGTAGCACCCTGGGTCAGTGCTGAGTCAGGCTTTATTTAATATCTTCCTTAATTATCTGCCAGTAAGATAAAGACTAACTAATTAAATTCACAGATTGCATAAGATTGGGAGGTGTTGAGACGACCAGTACAGACAGAACCATCATTCAAAGAGTCGCAAACATGGACAAGAAGTGCAGCGAGGCTGGTGTGGAAACCGCAGGAGGATTGAGCCTGAAGACCTCAATCCAAAACATTGGAATTCAATGGGCAGCAACAGGCAGCAAAGTAGAAACGCTAAAGATAAAGGGGCGGGGGCGGGGAATGGCCTGTGGATAATGGGGCAACAGATTAATTATAATTCTACCAAAGAAACCGTCCAGGGTGAGGTTGCCCCATACTTACAAGCCTCGTTATCCTGGATTGAGAACTCACACCCTTTCTTTCTCTGGATGTGCCTGTAGACAGACAGACAGACACACACACACACACACACACACACTCACACACATCTTTCAGCTCACCACCTTCCTTTGACCAGAGCAGCTCTAGAGAAGAGTGATCCAGCCTCAGATGACTTCCTACAACTCTCATGACCTTAAGTGAGCAGAAAGAGAAGTAGAGGTGAGCTCAGGAAGGGACTGCAGAAGCTTCCTAAGCAAACAAGTCAGGACAGGCAGAGCTGAAGCCACTTTGACCTTCACCTAGCAGTTCCTCGGGCTTCTTAACAGCAGCTCATATTTCAGTGAAGCCTTGTTTGAAGTCCTCCCCATGCAATATCATTTAGTGTAGTTTTTGTAGCCTGCTGAGAGAGTGTCAGGCCATTGTCACCACACCTTCCTTACCGGGCATGACACCAAGGTGTAGCTGCCCCATAGAAAAAACCAGGTTCTTACAGAGATGATGCATAAGACGAATGAAGCATGTTTCAAAGGCTTCTTCATGTCACATGTCCCCTCAACACTCTCTTTCCTTTGTCCGCCTCATTTGTCAGAAAGGACACAGGACCAAGGATCTTCTCTGTCTTTTCATGTCATCATTTTCAGCTAAGATGGTGTGATGGTTTATGTGGGTTGTCAACTTCGGAGACATAGAGTCATCTGTGAGGGATTATGTTGATTAAGTTAGCCTCTGGAATGGGGTGGGGGGGTAAAGTGGTGGGGCAGGGGTGGGGCAGGGGGTGGAGGGTAGTGGGGTGGGGGGTGGTAGCGGCGGGCAGAAAGATTGTGAGAGCCTTAGTGGGGGAGAATATCCAGAGACACGGCCCCCCTCAGTAACAACACAGTAGAGCCGGTGGAACGGGGCTGACTCCTAGGCTATCCATGGTCCCCTGCCCCAAGGACTGATCCAGACGGCTCACGGAGGAGGATATCCAGCTGATTGGGGATAGGGAAGAGGGGCATTGGGGAACGGGGGAATAACAAATCATTGTTTGCCCATTAAATAATGTAACTCATTATGGACAATAAAAAAAAATAAACTTCATTCTTCTATTCAGAAAAAAACAGTTAGCCTCTGAGCTTGCCTGTGTGGGATTCTCTAGGTGAAGTTAGTATTCAAGCTTGCCTTCAAGGTTAATGACAAGGAAAGATTCTCCTTAACTGTGAGCAGCACCATTCCATGGGCTGGGGTCCTGGATTGTATGAAAAGGAGAGAGCTGGCTGAGCAGCAGGATTCATCACTCTGCTTCCTCACTGAGGACTGAATTCAGTAGCCCCAAGCTCGGAGGCAGAGGGGAAGATCCATGAATAGCCTGCTGTGTCCATTGACCTCTTTTCCTTACCCCATTGGCCTTCAGGGGCAAATACATCATCAAAGATAAAATTGTTAAGAATTTTGAAATGACAAGATACCATTCAACCATAGACTAAAGCAGGTGTGGCCTTCTGAGCTCAGGGACTTGTGTGGCAAGGCAGGTGGGCACAGCCTGGAGCTCCCGTGGAGAGATTGGAGTTTGGTTATTCCCACTGGTTCTAACTTAGATGAATGGGGAGACCAGGATTTCACCAAGTGCGAAGAAGAGCCCCTGGGCCAGGTCCTGTGCCACATTCTGCTTACCTCCCAGTCTGGGTCCATGGCACAGTGCATGGGGTGGGGGGGGGAGAGACTGCTTCAAGACAATGCACACAGACTTCTGTCCACTACACAGCTCAGACCTCACTGCTGTGGGGCCTCCTTCCATACTCTGTTTAGCACACAGAGCCACTGCCTCTCTTGGACTTAGATGAAGTGTCTGTGTCCATCATATGGCCACCATCCACCTAAGTGTCTGGCTTGTCACTGAATGTCAGCAACGAGTCTCATGGATTGGGAATTCCCGGGGGATTGCATCCAGAGTGGGTTATCTCCCATCTATAGTCCTGAGTGGATGAGATCCGCTTAGAACTCTCAAACCCTCCCTAGACCTCATCCATGGAAACTGGCACATCCCGGGAGGAAGGTAGAGAGCTGACTCCAGGTAGATGAGCAGAGAAGGATGGGAGGGAGAGGATGGAGCACTGCACCCCAGGGTGGGGCAGTGCACAGAGGGGGGTGAGTGATAGGGTCACATTGATCTCACCTCTCTTTCTGGAAGAGCTGCAGTCACAGGGAAGGACCACCTGGCAGGGCAGAGCCTGAAGGACCCACCACAGGGACCTCATTCCATAGTCAACAGTAGGCTGGCTGGCAAGCTACCCTGCCAGAGGGGGAGGAAAACCCTGGGAGAAAACTGTTTTTATTGTCGACTTTTTTTTTCACAGTTTCAGCAATTTTTGGTGACACTTGCCTGAGGCTATTGGGTGTTCATTTGTATATGCTTCCTTGAAAAAATGGTTCTTTGCATCTGATTTCATGGATGCATCTAAATTCCAGACACCCACCAGTGGTGGCTAATTCCTTGGAAGGATTTCTTGCAATGAGTAGGAAGTCAGGCTGAAGAGACTACAGTGGTGTCTTGGAAGGAGCGAGAATGCATTTTATTGAGGAATACCAGCATTCGAGAGAGAACAAAAGGACTAAACCGGGGAACAGATGGGTGGGTGTTTGGCGAAGGCTTCATGATCTATGAGAGGAGCGCGGCTGTGCCCTCCCCTTCTTTCTGTTTTTGATGCATCAGGATATGATGTGATATGATATGACAGAACATGTCAAAAATTTAGGGGAAAATAAAACCCTGGGTTTTTTTTTTGAAACATCAAACTATTGCTATCAATAGGAACAGCAACTGTTCAAAAATTTGTTTCAGAACTGCCAAGAAGTGAACGCTCATGGTAAAAAAAAAAAAGTATTTTCCCCTGCTGTTTGCAAGGTGGACACAAATACAGACGGTAGGAGGTTGACAGCTTGACACATGTCTAATAAATCTAAAGCATAAAAAGTCAACAATTCACGGCTGAAGAAAGCATCGCCAGAATAAAAAGTGTTCCGCAAAGAAAGAATAACCATTAAAAAATAGATTTTCTGAATTCAGTGAGTAATTTAGCCCTTGGAGCGCCAGCCTTCAAGACAGGAAGCTGTTTCTTTCTCTCTTTATAAGACAGAAAGGAAGCAAAGGTTTGCTCCGAGGAAGGGGGGCTGCTGCATTCAAATGAACCTTGTGTTGCAGGTGTGCGGCTTAAGGGCTGGTGACCAGGTCGGAGTGCAGAACCTTCCAGATCCAGGCTGCTCTGCAGCTCAGATCGAGAGTGGGTTTAATTTGACAAGTTGGTCCAGTTACAGGGATTTCACAGATCACAGCCCAGTGCCAAGCAGATTTGGCCACCGACAGTCTGGAGCTGGCCAAGAGGAAGGCAGTTGGAAGACCGTCTCTGCTGTCCAACCACTTGAATGCAGAGACAGAAGCAGGGAATGGAGGCTTCTGGCTGAGTGTTTAAGAAGTGAAAAGAATGAATCATGTCCTTAATATCAAAATAATTAAGGATTTTGTTTTAACCATTTTCTTCCCCAAGCTCCCAAAGCTCTTTTCTTCCCCACCTCCAGGAGTCTGATGCAGAAGATTTTAGCTGAATTGGAATGGTAATTCTCATGCAAATCTCATGTAAACAAAAATACGGGCATTAAAGTTATGAATCCTAATTTGTGCCACTGAGCTAAAAATCGGCATCTTTCTGAATTAGAGGGAGATCGACATATAGCATTGGGGAGCATCTCCACTCTTCAGGAAACTGACAGTCTCTCCAGTTTATGGGGAAATTGACATCATTTTGCAAAACTGCAAACCCATTTGTGAACTGAGTTTTGCATAATGGGATTAATTTGGTTGACTGTCATATCCACTCTACCGCCAAAGCAAAGTTCATCAAATCTTCCTGAGTTTTTTTTTTTTTAAGGGAAGGTGTGTTTCCCCCTAACCCAGCTATCTTTTCATTCAAACATCCAGTCTTCCAGACGGCACCTTAGGAGGCTTTGGGAAGCTATGCGAGACAAGTTCTGTAGAGATGCTTCTTGCACAGAGCTGAATTGGCCCAGCTCCAACGAGAAAAAAAAAATAACAGCTCTCCTAATAGCAAGAAAAATTGCTTCCAAGGAAAATCGCTATTTGGTGCTTTCTGATAGACCGATGTGTTTGTTGCACCCCAGAGCTGAGGGTAGCTAGAGTCCCTGGTTTGTTACTGTCTTCCGTTGTTTCTTTCTCCTCATTACCACAGAGCTGCTTTCTGTCAATGAACCTGACGGTTCTGAGGAGCACACTAGGGAAAGGTTATATTAAGCCATGATGGCAAACCACTCCAAAACTCAGTGGTTCAACACCATAGCTCCTGCTGTCCACTTAGACAGCAAGGGTGCTACTGACTACTGCACCCCAGGGTCCCTGCTCAACTGACAACTGTCCATACACACCCAGAGTTCCATGAGTACCTGGGGGAAGACCCTGGGGACTAAGGATGCAGGTCACTTGTGCTGGGGCATCCTGTATCTCGTTCCAAAACTCTGAGGATGGATGTCACAAGGTGACATTTGGTCTCAAATCAGCTCTTCTCAACAGTGATCTGGAGTCCAGGTTCCCTGGAGGACACGATAATGGGATGGTACAGGGGAACTCAGAGACCTTAGTAAAGCCCAACACTACCAGGTCACAACTCAGAGACAAGAGCTTGGAAGTCCAGATGGAGTGTGGGGGTTGGGGCAAGGCTAGACAAGCTTCCTGTGATGATTTGAATCAGATGTCCCCCATAAACTCGTGAGTTCTCAATGCTCAGCCCCCAGTTGGTGGCAATTTGGGAGCTAGTGGAGCCTTGCTGGAGAAGGTGTGTTTTTGAGGTGGGCTCCAGGGGTGTTATAGTTATAGTCCTTGACAGAACTTAGCTCACTCTCCTGATGCTGTTTTCCACCTGCCATGGCAGAGGTGCTATCCAGCCTCTGCCCATGCCATGCCTTCTCCAGTCTTCATGAAGCTTCCCCTTGAGACTATCAGCCAAAATAAAAACCTTCTTCCCATTTACTGCTTTTGGTCGGGTGTTTTGTACCAGCACTGAGAAGGTAAGTGCAACACTTCAATGCCTCCAAGGAGAGAGGAGGAGAGGGGAACAGTACAGAGGATCGATGTGGGGTACTGTGAGTGATCTAGTCTGGTATCAGCATCTGAGACAGGAACTGGGGCCAGGACAGGGGTGGGAGGAAATACTACTTAGCTTAGTGGTTCTGGAGGGGAATAACCTCATTTCCTCCACAGCCTTGTTCTGGACTTCTAAGGTCACACCTAACTTGCTTATGGCAGGGTAGTGGTCCTAGCAACAGGGAGTCTGGACCAGCCTAAGTCCCCTTTCTGAAATGCACCAGCCATGTCACCTTGGCTGTGAGACATGACCTCTGCCAAGCCACCTTCACCTTGTGTAGATTTAGCAATAACTATCTATAGGCCTGCTTAGAAGACTGAAGGACAATGTCTGAGAAAGGCCTCGCTCATATTGCCTGCTAAGTAGTTATTGTTGTGAATATAAGTGTTTTATTAGTAGCTCTGTTTTAAGGACTATAACTACTAATTAATACATAAACACTTATGGGGGACTGCTCAGGTGATAATGACTCACCCCACAGCCTCATCTGTCCTGTGACCTTGCCCTTTGGGCTGTGGCTAGTGTATAGGAGATAGATCGGCCACTGACTCTTACTCCAAGATTATGAATTAGGCAGGGCACTGGTAGCACCACACCACTTTGGGGACATGCCTGTTGTGCTGAAACATGTTAAGCTATCCCCAAGTGGTCAGCCCAGGGTGTCTCTAGTTCCTAATTCTGTAAACTACCTCAGCACCCTCACGATGATGTCAACATAGAAAAGTGTAATATGTGGACTAAACTTAAGATAATATTGATGCTTTGATTCTGACTAGGGATTCTGATCATTGGTCTAGGTTGCAATTGTAGGATATCAAATTAAAAAATGGGCTAAGGAGACGCAAAAAGTGGTGCAAACATTTGTTTGCAATGACAAGAGGCCCTGGTGCATCCATGCATACACTCATGCACATGCATGCAAATACAATAAAATTTAAAATGTTGTGTATGTATATGCATGTTGTATGCATTTGGGAGCCCATGTATGCACACATGCATGTGGAGGCCAGAAGTCTAGGGTTTTCCTTAATCACTCTTCAACCTATTTTTTGTGACAGATTTTCTCACTGAATCTAGAGTTCTCTAATTCAGCTAGCCAGCAATTTTCTGCTCATTTTAATTAATTAAAAAATTTTATACATACATTAAAAATTTTTAACATTATTATTACTATTATTGTTGTTGTCATTATTGAGCTTTTTTTGAAACAAGATCTCACACTGTAGCCCAGGCTGGCTTGGACCTCATAATGTGTAGCCCAAGCTGGCCTTGAACCCTAGGCAATCCTCCTGCCTCAGCACCCCCCAAGTGCAGCCATGAGTTTTCACACCCAGCTCCATAAAATGTTAACAAGAACAGAAAACAACTCTTGAGGTATTCCATTGTGTGTGTCTGTGGGGAGGAGGAGAGGAAGGGAAGAGGGGAAGAAGGGAAGAGGGGAGGAGGGGAAGAAGGAGGAGGGGAGGAAGGAGGAGGGGAGGAAGGAGGAGGGGAGGAAGGAGGAAGGGAGGAGGGTGTGACGTGTGGTTGATACTGTAATGGCCCCACCTCAATGAGGGGTTGTGTTGCATGACCAGCCTCTGTCAGAAAGGTCCCAACCAAAATAGGAAATGATCACGGAAGAGATCTTGGAAGCCATATGCGGGAGCAGATGAAGGAGCCCAGCCTCATCCTCCTTCAGGCCCAGTTTGTCCATGTAGGAAGTGGGGCTCCATGCTGTCTTTACTTTTTTGTCCCAATACACAGGGCTGCAGGTTGACTTTGACTTCCTGAGGGACTGTCCTGTTAGAAACCAGTTAAGCTCAGGGCTCTGTCCTTTGATCCCCACCACACAATATGGGGAGAGGGGTGCATTTCACCTAGCTGGGGCTGGAGTAGGCTGCCTCTCGGAGGCATCAGAGAGGCAGAGCACAGCTGGACCAACTGTGGCTCCTGAGCCCAGAGTGGGCTTTATCTCCTTGGCTCTGCCAGCACTCAGCTCTTTCCTCCTCCAAGAGATGGCTCGGCTGGATGGTAGCCAGTGGCCCTGAACACCAACCAGAGTCCTTGGGAGAAAAGTCTAGCTGAGCTCTCGCCAGCTCTAGTGTTGTCTTTCAGTCCAAGGTTTTGTCCTTAAATGGTCTTTGTTTGCAAACAATTTTCTGTGTGATCAGTGAACTGTCCCCACAAGGCCACCCAGACTTCATTTTGACAGCCATCCTAGTGGGTCTTTTCAGGAAAGCCCAGAAACTAGGGGATGCAAACTGGGTGTCCATGTCCTATGGTCCACCCTGTGTGGAACCTAGCGTTTGGGAATTTGTGGAAAGAACTCAGACACGTTGCTAGGAAACTGCAGGGAATAACCTTTGTGGTCTCACATATGCACCACATAATAATAAATAATGGTTAACACGATAATAAATAAGCAAACAACAATAATTATAACGTGCCCCAAGCCTGTGGTTTCTCCAAAATTAATTTATGATGAATTACTACTCAAATTCCTTGGAACGTTACAATGGGAAGAGGAGAGGGTTGATTTTCTTCCCCATCCAGCAGAGGGAGTTAAAAACTGTGTACCCCTAAGCCAGCCCTGGTCCTGGATGCTGGACACCCAGAGAAGGTCCCCAAGAGAACCTCCTCTCGTCCTCTGCTTCCCACATCTCCCCTGCCTGGCACAGTTAACTTTTGTAGATACTTTACTCACATTTCTAATGCAGTTATTCTTCGGAAATTTATTCAAAGGATTTATGCTTATGAAATTATAATATAATGCTGCCTATATGCCAATGAGCTGCAGGCAAGGAAAATAATTTTCTTCAATTTACAGTTATGAGGCTGGGGGAGAATGACGCCTCCTTGGCCCTCCTCTCTCTGTGTCTTGGCATGTTTTAGTCTTCAGGAGGCTCGAGAGCACATGATGCATTCTTGGGCAGATCACACTGATAATTGTGTTTCAGGGCTGTCAGTTTGGTGAAGACCATCCACCAGCCATCTCCTCACACGAGCTATTTGTGTCACCACTTTCTTCCCCAGGAACTCAGCTCTCTAAAGCCAGTTTGCTGGGGACACTGTTAAATCATCTGAGAGGAATATTGGATGGAAGAGAAATTTATGGATGACACTTTGGAACAATTAATCAGGAACTGCTGATGAAGTTTCACTTGGTTCTTTTATCCCCAGATCAAAAATATATGCAGGCATAATCATAACAATATTCAGCCCTTGTTCCCATTGTCAAATGGCTCATTTTGTCACTCTGCTTGATTAATGGACCTTTTGGAGTCCCCCAAAAGTCCCAGTAATACAAATAAAAAGAATCATAAATATTGAATAAGCTTACACCACAGTTAACCTTGACTATATTTTGGGACACTCTTGGAGAAACTTCGCTCTCCAGAAAATAAATTGCTGTGGGGATTAAAAAAATATACGCAACTCAGACCAAATTGGAGATTTTGGAGAATGTCACCTCTCTAACCTTGTCACTCTTATTAATCTGTTGTGATTAATTAGTTTAGTTAGCTTTACAATCAGGTCAGCAAAGTATAAGCATGTGTGTGTGTGGGGGGGGGGGATTCTACCAATGCTGTGTCTGGACCAGGAGCTGTGTGGGCAGAGGAGGGGAGAGTCTAGGGCTAGTGAGAGTGGAGTTTTAACCCCACAGAGCCCTGAACAGAGCCAGGGTGAGATGCCAGGACCACTTCAGAGAAGTTACAGACAGCAGAGGGGATGGGGGCTGTGTGCAGGGCTTCATCAAGACCCTCCCCCATGTGCCAGGTATGACCTGAACACCCTTGCATTTCTGGGCTGAGGTCCTCTCTCATATGCCTCTGCTGTTTATGCTTTCTATTATTTGTCTATTTTGCCTGCATATATGTGTGTGCATGTATGTGTGTTTGCATGCAGGTACTTGTGCACATGTATGTACTTGCATGTGGAGGCTGGAGGTTGATATCCAGTGTCTTCCTCTCTTACTCTCCCTCTTATTTATTGGGAGACAGTCTCTGTCTTGAGCCCAGTCTTCACTGATTCAGCTAGTCTATCTAGCCAGCTTGCTCCAGGGATGGCCTGAGTCACTACCCAAGCACTGAGATTATGGGTATGTCGCTGTATTCACCCAGCACTTACACAGATGCTGGAGATCAGAACTCAGGTCCTCGGGCATGTGGCAAGTGTTTTATCCTCTGAGCCATCTCCCAGCCATTTGACCCAGAAAGCTGATTTGCAGTTTTGAACTTCAGCATCTAGCCCAATCATGCAGAATTAGATTTGGGATTACACAGACTTGGGTTTGAGGACTCCTCCTGCAGCCTTCGAGCTGTGTGAACTTGAGTTACTGACATGGATTTTCTAAGTCTAGGTTTTCTCATCTGTAAAACGGGGATATTCCTGCCTCATAGGATGCTGCGACATAAGTCAAAAAGAAAACCTGGTAAGTGTTTGACATGTCAAAGGCATTCTGCCCTGGGCAGAATTGTGTTCTGTAATACCTGGGAATGGGGTCTCTCTGGCCTCTGCAGGTGTGAGCAAGTTCAAGTGAGACCATCGTGGATCAAAGGTGCTCTAACTAAGTGCCTGGTGTCTGCATCAGGTGAGAGAATTTGGACCCAGGAGAAGCTGAAGGATCTTCCTAGACCCACTGCAGGAATGGTGTCTCTGAAGACTTCCAGCCTTTCTTTACAAATAAAATTATGTGTACATGTATGAGTGTCTGTATGGGCATGCCAGCATCTCTTGCCACTACAGTGAACACCAGATAGATGCATGTGCCACGTTTTCTATCCAGCTATATGTGGAGGCTGGAGATTTGAACCCAGGCTGGCAGGTCTCTCTCTCCCTCTCTCCCTCCCAAACAGCCTCCCCCTTCCGTCATTCTCTCTCTCTCTCTCTCTCTCTCTCTCTCTCTCTCTCTCTCTCTCTCTCTCTCTTTCTCTCTCTCTCTCGTGCTGCCCAGGCTGACTTGGAATTCATTATGTAGTCTCAAGGTGGCCTCAAACTCTTAGCCCTCCTCTTACCTTTGCCTCCCAAATGCTGGGATTAAAGGTGTACTCCACCATGCCTGGCTCTGTGTTCTTTTATTTTAAGCCTGGTATTGGTGGTTTATGAAGGCAGTTTAGGAGCCTGATAGGTGCTGTGTCGCAGTCAGCCACACATCGTCGCTGGGATGATTCTCCAAACAAGGCACAATGAGAGGATTTATTGAAGCTATAGATCCAGGAGAAATTCCATAATGGAGAAAGAGGCTGGCCCCCTTTCACAGTCCAAGGAGAGAGAGAGAGAGAGAGAGAGAGAGAGAGAGAGAGAGAGAGAGAGAGAGAGAGAGAGAGAGAGAAGTCATCACCAACAACACACACACAGAACAGCAAATAGGCAGGGGGCAAAAAAAGACATTCTCTCCCCCTTTATATAGCCTTAGGGTGCAGTTTTACAACCCTAACCCAGACTGAATGTCTTCCTGAATCTCTGGAATTTCCTTCCTACACTGCTCTTTCAGGAAAGGATATTAATTTCTAACTTCCCTGTGCTTCCTTACATCCTGCCCCCTACTGAGAGGCTGCCTTCCTGTAAACAACTTCGGAGACCCACTCAAGATTACTAAAAAGGTCAAGTTGACAACAAAACCTAACCATCACATGCTGTAAACATTCACTATCTGTAGCGAACAAGTCAGGTAGGCTTAATCCGAGGTGAGTGACATTCATGTGTGCCCTGGCTGAGCCTTGTGGAGGCTGGGATGCCTCCCATGTTCAGAGAGGAAGCCACAGTGCCTTCAGACCAACACCAACTCCACCCCTCAAATGCTGCTTTGAGAGCCATTTTTTAAAATTTTCAATATAAATATTTAATGATACTGAAAAAGATGCAATATATGTTGATTTAAAGGAAATGAGCTGTGAATTACCTCATATAACATAATTTTATCATGGCAATACGATTTATATTTATGTGTTGTGTATACTTACATCCATAGTAATTAATCTGTAGGAACACAATCTAGTGTTTATCATGGTTTTATCTGGATTATGAAATCGAGGGAGTGTTTTTCAGTTCTTTTTAAAAACCACTTCTAAAGTGCTATCTACCACCTCAGGCAGGAAATGGTACACCAGCCCTGTTCACGCCAGGCTTTTGTTTTCTCCAGTCTCTAATAAAAGATGTAGTTCTGCAAGTTTGATCTAGGAAAGACATCAAACTCACATGGGCCATCAGATTATCCCAAAGAGAAGATCAATGCTGGCCTGAAGGGCCTTTGTGGTTCACCCTATGAATCTTGCAAGATTTCCACCCTCTTGGAGTAAAATATAATCATTTTTTGGCTGAGGAGATGGCTCAGCGGTTCAAGGTACTCACTTGGAAAGTAGTCAGCCTGGTTTGATTCCCCAGTACCCACATAAAGCCAGATGCACAAAGTGGTGCATGCATCTGGAGTTCATTTGTAGTGACAAGAGGTTATGGTGTGCCCCTACATTTTCTCTTTCTCTTTCTTCCTCTCTCTCATAATAAATAAATAAATAAATAAATAAATAAATAAATAATATTTAAGCCAGGCATGGTGGTGCATGCCTTTAATCCCAGCTTTTGGGAGGCAGAAATAGGAGGATCACTGTGAGTTAGAGGCCACCCTGAGACTACAGGGTGAATTCCAGGTCATCTTGGGCTAGAGTGAGACTTTACCTTGAAAAACCAAAAACCAAAACAAAACAAAACAGTATTTTAAAAATATTTTTTGAAGAATGTAATCATTTTTAAAAACAGAATGACCTTCTGTGCCTGCAGATTACAGATTTATTAACATACTAAGCATTCTCCTGAAATATATCCCAATTTCCATCACAAAATAAGCTATTTTTGAGGCAGGGAATCCCCTAAGAAATGCTTCTTATAATAAATATATTCAGCTGTCTTAACCCAGATTCCGTTAAATCGTTAGACACAAAGTTACCTACTCCCCAGACAGCACAGATTCATTTTATTTTTTCAACTTCTGTGACCTTTTCTAAACTTACATTGCTGTTTCTAAACAAAGGCAAAACCTTAAAGAATAACTCGCGGATGATATTACTGAGGAAATTATTAGCTTTACAATAAGGAAGCTGTCATGGTTTGATCCAGGTGTCTCCCACAAACAATTGAATGTGTTCTGATAGATCGATCCTCAGCTGATGGCAATTCTGGAATTAGAACCTCATTAGAGCTGTGTTTTGGGGGCGGGCTTATGGGGTTATAAGCCAGCTTCCCCTTGCCAGAGTTTTGCACACCTTCCTGCCGCTGTTTGCAGTGCTGTGGCAGAGGTGATGTCCAGCCCTCTGCTCATGCCATCGTTTTCCCTGCCAGGATGGAGTCTCCCCTCGAGTCCGTAAGCCAAATAAACCCATTCCTCTACAAGCCACTTTTGTTTGGGTTCTCCTGTGCAGCAACTAGAAAGTTGACCGCAACAGAAGCCAACATAGTGTGCCAAATACGTCTCTGCTAAATTGCAAGTGATTGCATTGTAAGTGACATCTGATTTCCCTGTTGTGATTTTTTTGAGGGGGTTTGGGGGTGGGCATTCAGAAGGAAGGGTTTGCTTTGGTTTCCAGTTTGAGGGTACGGTCCATTCTAGTGGGGAAGGCTTCGTGGAAGGAGCTGAGGCATTTGGTCACATCATATCCACAGGCAGGAAGAAGACAGGTGAATACTCTATTGATGTTATTGAGAAATTTCAGAACGTATTTCTCCCCAAGAAAATACTGGCTCTAGCACATTAAAAATTATACCAGATGCCACCATTCTATTGTCATATAGCCTCCAGGTTCTGGTAGTGACATGCTGTCAATTCTAGACCTGGATTTTCCCTGAGACGGCCCAAGAGGTAGCTGCTGCAATGTCATCTCTGCCAGGTGTCCTAGGAAAACTGCTACTCAGAAACATCCAGAAGGTTCAAGGGCATCAATGGAGGATAGAGGGTTTTTCCTGAGGAGGACAAACCTGGAATATGATTATTTGGGGGTTGGGGAGATGGCTCAGTTGTTAAAGGCACTTGCTTGCAAAGTAGTTGCCTTGGGCTCGATTCCCCAGGATCCCACGTAAGCCTAGACTCACAAAGCAGCTCACGCATCTGAAGTTTGTTGGCAGACAGCTGAGGTTCTGAAAGTTAGCATTCGCTGTGGCCTCCCTGGTGAGGTAATTCATGAAATATCCATCAGTGACCTAAAGATACTTTCAAGTATCTGAGTATGAAAAGCTTTAAAGATACTTTAGCCATTTGTTTTCATTCATTTTCCTTTCCATATGATATGCTTGAAGGTAGGGTAGAGATGTGTTTCAATCAATCTAAAAAAAATCTTTCTATTAGCAAAAAGTGACTCTATTTGATAAGCATTATGCTATAGTTTTTAAAAAAAATATTTTATTTATTCATTTCAAGCAGAGAGAGAGAGAGAGAGAGAGAGAGAGAGAGAGAGAGACAAAATCAGGGCCACCACCTTGTGGACCTGGCTTATGTGGGTCCTGGGGAATTGAACCCGGGGCCTTAGGCACTGGAGGCAAGTGTCTTAACCGCTAGGCCATCTCTAGCCCATGCTATACTTTTAATTGGCAATGTTTTCTCCTTTGCAGTGAGTTCTAAGTTAACAGCATGTGCTTCATTTTTTAATTTTTAAAATATTTTATTTATTATTTATTTGCAAGCAGAGAGATGGAGAGAAAGAGGAGAGAGAATGGGTGTACCTGTTCTGCTTGCCACCACAAATGAACTCCAGATGCATGTGCCACTTTGTGCATCTGCCTTTATGTGGGTACTGGGAAATTGAACCCAGGCCTTCAGACTTTGCAAGCAAGAGTCTTTAACTGCTAAGCCATCCCTCCAACCCTTATTTTATTTTAAAATATTTTTTATTTATTTGTACAGAAAGGGAAGGAGAGAATGTATACTCTAGGGCCTTTTGAAACTCCAGACACGTGCACCACTTTGTGCATCTGGCTTTACATGGTTACTGGAGAATTCAATCTGGGCAGTCGGGCTTTGAAAGCAAGTGCTTTAGCCAAGGAGCCATCTCTCCAGCCCACAGTGTGTGTTTTAAAGGTTGAGCCTCAGATTGGATAAAACACACAATGTGGTTGGTACCAGGACACTATTATTAGCCTCTGGAGAGACAGACGCCCATCTCAGTGTTGCACACCACTGGTACCCTTGCCCCGTGTGCTCTGCTCATGTAGGAACCTAAATGCCTCTGGATGTTTCCAGCCAACGACACACTTGTTTTATTGCATATCTTGCTTCATTATTTCAATTTCAACACTTGTGTATGCTTCTCTTCTGGTGTGGTGTATCTTTTGTAAATAGCCCATGATTACAGTTTTTAAACAGCTGAACAATTCTTGTCTTTTAAATGAGAAATTAGTCCATTTATGTTTAATACAATGGGAACTATGCTTGAGTTTATACTGAGCATCTTGCTCTGTGCCTTGTGTCTTATTCCCTCAACTGTACCCTAACCTCCTTCACGATACCCTAACCTGGGTTTGAATCTTTTCTTTCTTGTTTTCTTTTGATTTGAATTTCTTCTCCATTATTTTTCACCCCTTTCAGTGGCAACTTAGAAATTACAATAAACTTATTATCAAGTTAAAGAATGCTTTGATCCTGTACAAGGACTTTAGAATGTTTTAAATCCTTTTTCTCATGCCTCTAATACATGGACATATAAATATTGAGGTGCATAGCCTTTAAGCCTCAGTCATTATTGTGGTGTAATGGAATGCATTTACCAAAAGGCTTCTGGCTTCTCTCTGAAGTCTTTCTCACATCTCAAACTTCCATATGGGATTATTTTGCTTTTTTTTTTTTTTTTTTTTTTTTTTTTTTTTTTTTTTTTTTTTTTTTTTTTTTTTTTTTTTTTTTTTTTTTTAGAATATAGCTTCTTGGCAAATTCCAATTAGTTTATTGTAGATTTGTTCAGTTCATGGTTGTCTGAAAACATCTTTATTGTCCTCAATTTCAAATATCTTTCTGCTGGGCATAGAATTCCTAGCATCACTTTAGTCTCTCAGGACATTGAGGACACCGCCAAAGGTGCCCTTCAGAATTCAGCCACCTCCCCTCCTCCTTAGATTTCCTGACGTCACTATTTTTCTCTGGATGAGAATTTCTTTACATTTATCCTGCTTGGCCTTCCTCAACCTAGAATCACTGCTTTTTATGAATTCTGAGAAACATATTCGTTATGTCTTCAGGACTGGCTCTGTCACATTCCCTTGCTTTGTCCTAAGGAGACTTCGTTGCAAGATCAAGTAGGTCTTCCTACTGGATCCTCCTTGCCTTTAACCTGTGCTGCTATTCTTTCCCATCTCTTTGCTGTATGTTTTTAAAACACTTTCCTTTCTCTACACTCCAGCTTACAAACTCTCTCCTTAGCCACATCTACTCACTAGTTAAAAACACCAAGTTACATTTTTTTACTTCTTAAAATTATACTCAGTTCTTTTTCAAATATGCAAAGCCATTTACAGTTTTTACTTGAAATTAATTGCTTTAAAATTTTGTTTTTTGAGGTAGGGTCTTGTTCTAGTTCAGGCTGACCTGGAATTCACTATGTAGTCTCAGGGTGGCCTCAAACTCATGGCAATCCTCTGCCTCCTGAGTGCTGGGATTAAAGGTGGCACCACACCCAGCTAAAAAAAGGTATTTTATATTTATTTATCTATTTTTGAGGGGGGGTGCATCAGGGCCTTCTGACATTGCAAATGAACTGTAGATGCATGTGCCACTTTGTGCGTCTGGCTTTATGTGGGCCCTGGGGAATCAAAATGGCACCATCATGGCCTTTAATGAGCCATCTCCCCAGCTTAAAATTCATTTGTTGTAAATTTTTTTAATTTTCACATTTATTTGCAAGGAGAGAGAGAGAGAGAGAGAGAGAGAGAGAGAGAGAGAGAGAGAGAGAGAGAGAGAGAGAGAGAGAATAGGCATACCAGCCCTCTTGCCACAGTAAACAAACTTCAGACACATGCACCACTTATGTGGGTACTGGGGAATTAAACCCAGGCCCTCAGGTTTTGCAAGCAAGGGCCTCAAACACTGAGCCACCTCTCCAGCCCCACACTGTTTCTTTCTATTCTGGATAGGAAGTCTTTTCCTGGCTCTCTGATGCCTGGCTTCTGTTGCATCTGTCTCAAGGCAGGCTGTTTTATCCTATGGAAAATATTCCTAGATGTGACCCACTCATTTCCCTGTGGGATTCCTTTTATATTGAAGACAAACACCACTCTTTCAAAGAGAATCTTTATTCCTGCCGAACTTTGGGCAGATGATCAAGTGAGACCCACTCCTCTGAGTTCATGCTGGGTTTGAGTTTTTCAAACTAACCAGAGAATTTGATTTTGAACTACAAATCCAAACAAGGGCAGGATGTGGTTATAATTGCCATGAACTTGCTTTATTTCCCCTTCTGCTATAGTTTGAATGTGAAATCCTCCTCCTCATGTTCATGGGCTACAGGCTTGGTCCCCAGTTGGTGACACTATTTTCAAAGGGGTGTAAACTTTAGGAGATGAGGCTTAGTTAAAGGATGTTGGTTGTATCTCTGAAGGGTTTCTTTTCTCTGAACCCTTCCTGGCTCACCATAAGGTGAGCAGCTCGGTTCTACTGCACCCTTCTCCCATGATGCTCTGCGTTACCACAAGCCCACAACAATGGAGCCAGACAATTATAGGATGAATCCTCTGAAACTACGAACCAAAATAAATCTTGCACTTTTGCATTTTTGTCTTTTCAGATATCAGTTACAACTGACAGAAAAATTCCCCTTCCATGTTCAGCCTCAAGGCTGATTGCCTTAGGCAGCTCTGGGCTGTACCTTTTGTCCCATACATCTATGAGAACTGAAAGTTAAGTGACCCATTTGTGTTTGAGCCTTCCAGTATTAGTACCTTAACTAACTGTCTCCACCCCACTTATAGCTATGTTTCTAGTTCCTCTTAAATTTGAGCCCAATAATTAAAATTCTTTCTTTCTTTCTTTCTTTCTTTCTTTCTTTCTTTCTTTCTTTCTTTCTTTCTTTCTTTCTTTCTTTCTTTCTTTCTT
>PVHP010026583.1:0-24548 GCA_004024765.1 Zapus hudsonius | reverse complement strand
TGTATGTTGGGCCAAAGATAGCATCTTCAACAAATGGTGCTGGACAAATTGGATAAACACGTGTAAAAAAATGAATATAGACCCACTGCTTTCACCATGCACACAGATCAACTCCAAATGGATCAAAGACCTCAATATCAAACCTGTAACCCTGAACACCCTGAAAGAAAAAGTAGCAGGAACCCTACATGAGATAGGAGTAGGGAACAACTTCCTGAGCAAATCTCCAGTAGCCCAGGAAGTGCAACAGTCGCTTAACCAATGGGACCTGATCAGGCTCAAAAGCTTCTGTACAGAAAAAAAACACCGTTCTCAAAATCAATAGACCCCCTTCAAACTGGGAGATGATTTTCTCCAGCTACAACTCAGACAAAGGCCTAATTTCCAGAACCTACAGAGAACTCAAAAAATTAATAACAAAAAAGCAAACTGCCCCCTCACAAAATGGGGCACTGATCTCAACAGAGAATTCAAAGAGGAGGAAACACAAATGGCCTTTTCTCACCTGAGAAAGTGCTCAACATCCTTAAGCATCAGGGAAATGCAAATCAAAACGACACTAATATTTCTATTTATCTAATTATGTTGACTATATTTTTGTTAATTATAACTTCAAGGCTGTAAGGTCAATTTTTTTATTTTTAACTTATGTTTTTAATTTCAAAGGCAGCATTTAGAAACATAGTAAACATGTTTGAATGCTTAAAGGATTGGCCTGTTTCATTTTCAGTGTTGAGTGATATTTCTTTTGTCCTTGTGTCTATGATTGCAAAATACTCTTTGCCACATATACTTCTTTTGTCATCAGATTTGAGCTATTCAATTTTTAATCTGCCATATAATGTCATTTCCTTTATAGTAGGTAAGTCATGCTATTTTAAATTTCTGACTCCAAAGAGTTATGTAGGTGGTATTAGAGATGAGTGATGGCTATTGGAACAGACTATTCATTGGCAGTTATTTAAACTTCATCTATAACTGCAAAGTAGAAAGAATTGGTATTTCCTGTTTTCTAAATTACAATGAGCTTTAGTTTCTTAAGACTATAATCAGAAAATGCGTGGGTTATTCTTTTGTAAGTGTCTTCCTTATTCTATCAAATAAGAGTCAAAGATTCAAATCCCAGGAGATCTAAACTCGTTCTATATTAGTTTCTGAGCAAGACTGTCTATTTTTAGTTTTCCTGTTATTATTAGCTATGATTGCAGAAGTTAAAGGGTTTTATAACCCTTGAATCTTACAACTTGTATGGGACTTTACATATTTTAGAACTTTAAATGTATTTTCCTAGGAAATTTTACAATCTCAAGCCCTTGCATCCAAAAGCCTATTTTTTGGATTTAAAACTACAATATAAGCTTACTTTTTATTTATGATAAATATACTTCATAGTCAGATGAAAAATTATGTATAGTATTTTTAGTCCTTTTATATAATGGGGCTACAAGAATTACTTCAGAGTTTCAAATCTATAGTCCACATTAAGCTAATTAGATAACATAACCAATATATTTAAAAGGTACATGTGTACTCGATTGTGACACACACTAAGAATTGTATATCCATAATATTTGTTTTTTCATTATATGTTTTCTTTACCAACTGATACCAAACATAAAACTTTCAAGTTTTTTTTTAAATTGACCCTTATTGTTATTTAAATTAAAATATTACAAAATTATGTTTGTTGTATTAACAACATTGTGCTGCTCACAAGTATTGATAGGATAAGACTGCATAAATTATCTTCCTGTATTAGGCGATAAGGGGTTAAACTAATGTAAACAATTATATATTTTTTTAAGCACTTAGCATAATTATAATACACATAAAATAAAAAATACTGTTAACATACATATTGAAAGAGTAAAAGTCTATAATTATATGATCAAAATCCATAGTCTATTTCAGTTTTTCAGTGAGTTCAAGCTCCACCCACAATATCCTGATGTAATATTGTAAAGTACAGGCTAATTTTACTCTCAAATTTATGTTCTTAGAACTGTAGACACTAAAAACAAAGTAGTACATTTAGGTTTTTATTATACATTTCAAAGAATGTGTATATATAGAGAATAAATAAGCTTGCTCTTTGCTTACTTTGTCATAAAAATATTACCTTTAATGTCATCAAATGAAAATAAAGTACATTTTTAGAAGTAAAATATTTATGTGCTTTATTTTGCAATTATTTATCTACTGTACACAGTTAAGTTTCAACTTCATATTGTGTGATTGGAAAGTAGGACCAAGACACTAATTCATCCCTTTCTATAGCTTGGAAGCATTGTGAATCTTACAGGTTTGGGTGTTTGTTTGTGTATGGGAAAAAAGAAGAAGAAGAAGAAAGGAGGAGGAGGAGGAAGAGGAGGAGGAGGAGGAGGAGGAGGAGGAGGAGGAGGAGAACAAGAACAAGAACATCAGCAGAGGATCTTTCATTGTGAGCCAATGGCCAAGGTTAGCAGTAAGGAAATGCTCTTTGAGCTCTGTGCTTGGCCTGTAATGGATGCTATACACAGTGTAAAACACTCCAGGGTTGCATTCTCTGGTGAAAATTAAAAGTGTGTCTGTAAGGTGATTAACTGAATTTGTCAAATAAACAAGCCTCTCTACATTCCCATGAAATTCCTTTTGAAATCAATTAGAGCAAATCTAAAGTATTTCCATATAACAAAAAATATGGATTTTTTTAAAGCATAGAAAATCATAAAAATGCTTGTAATTCATATACATCTATGAAGTGGGATGAATATACATGATCAATGTCATCTAAATCCATGAAATATGAGAATTATTAACACAAAAATCAAGACATACAGAAGTGGAAGCTTTTCTTTGACATAACTGTTCTTTAATCCCATATACATATTTATTTATTTTTAAAGGAGCCATTTTACAGTTTCTGCTTTTATGCTACATAAAATATAAAGACTTACACCTTAACCTGTTTAGCTACCCATTTCAAAGTATTATATCAGCTCAGATCATGAAGTACGCCCTTTCACCCACGTGAATATTGCTATGTTAATATACAAAAGCATTAAAGAAATGTAGCTTTAAAAGTGGCACATGGGGGATTGCCACCCTTAAAGAACATTAGCAATTTTTGCAACAAAAGAATTCCAAAGAGTACTAGCATCTTCACATTTTTTTTCCCGCTATTACACTTGGTGTTTAAACCCATTATACTTTG
This sequence comes from Zapus hudsonius, assembly GCA_004024765.1. Taxonomy (NCBI): domain Eukaryota; kingdom Metazoa; phylum Chordata; class Mammalia; order Rodentia; family Dipodidae; genus Zapus; species Zapus hudsonius. The sequence continues at coordinate 21,355 of PVHP010026583.1, read as the reverse complement.
GTTAATAAAGTGGTAATGGAGAGCAGACTTCTGGTCAATTGACCCAATTTAAAAGGTAGCAACATGTTTGTATGCATTTGCTTGTGTAACCCTCACACCAAAAACAGAAACCCCTAATTATTCAGGGGCATAAGAACACAACAACAACAAGAAAAAGAACTATGTTCTTAAAATATAAGCAAAATCTTTATTTATGATTCTTTCAATGTTATTCAAAAGCAAGTATTTTTCTAAATACTTAAGACAACTATATTCCTATATGAACATGCCTGAAAACCAAATGGAGTGGTGAGTGAAAGTTAGCAAGTAAAGCTATTAATTTATCTATGTTGCTTAATTGTGGAATGATATTACCTACCGGCTATCTGTAATTGCTAATAGAAATTGTCTATAAAGATTTACAATTAGAGCATTAGAAAGACACTCTGAAATTTATGAGACTAAGGGGAATCCTTAATAACATTCCATAGATTTCTAATGCCTTACATGGTGTTAAGCACACATACATACACACAGTCCCCTTCCTAGAGCAACATGTCACTATTATGTTTTAAAAGGCCTCTGGAAATCAGAGAGGACAAATGCAGTGTCAGGGGTTGCCTGGCTCCTAACTAATAGAGCCAAAAGTACAACTCAGGCAATCCAAGTGAGCCCAGAATTCTTCACTGCCTTAATATTTCAAAGAGCTGGATCCCTTCCACTTGAAGATTCGTGATATCAGTAATAGAAATGGGATTAGAATTTAATAACAAAAATGCTGACACAACCTTATCTATAGCTGCCCAAATGGTGCCATTATAATCATAATTTCTAACTTGAGTATTGCTCCAAAACTTACTTTTGTATCTTACTAATTAACACTTCTTTCTTACAAATTAAAGTCATCTTTATCAAAAAACATCACAGCAATCAAAAATCACATTCTGCTGTTGTATAACAAAATTATACCTTACATTTCAATATAGAATAGTCAAAAAGATTCCAAAATATAAATCTTAATCCTCAAAGTTCAGACATTCTCAGAGAATGCTTTTTGTATGAGTTATTAGAAATAACAGTGATTACTTCATTTATACTGCAATAAAATTTTTATTTAAAATTTTCTATAGTTATAGGAATATTATGATTGTTTATATGCTAAATTCCCTGATTTTACTCAAACAACTGATAAGAAGCAAAATTTTAAGTTTCCATATTAATAAAATGGTATTTCTTCTTTTTCCCAGATATTTTCTAATTTAAGTAACTTGATCTAAAAAGAGGAATAAAAGAGAATAATAGATATTGTCTTTTACATTACTCACTGCTTTAATGTTTAAATGTTTCTTTTCCCTATTAGGGATAGCTCTTATTATTGATTTGCAAGATATTTAAGATAAATGCCATAGATTCTTCATTATATAATCCTCTTCCTAAAGAGAGTAACAGGTTAAAAGTAGCCATTATTAAAATGATTGACAGGATTTGTCCTGATATGATTTCATATGGTATTTAAGCAATAAGATAGCAATTTCATGTATATATTTGTTTTATGTGCACTGTCTTTGTAAAAAACTAATTTCCTTTCTATTTTCATTTTCATTCTCTATTAAGAAAGTCCACATAATAAACCCTGTTTAGTAACATATGTTTGACTTAAGTAAAAAAAAAACTGAGGAAGTCATTTATATAATTTTAAAATAAGATATAAGAAAAAAGTCATTGCAGACTATATTTCTGCACATAGTTGGAGACTAACAGCCTGGAAGCAGCTGTAGTGTTACCCTGACCCCTGAAGGAAGAAATCAGGAGTTAACTTCACATTCGATTTCCTACACAATAAAAACACCAAACCTCCAAATCCACAGGCACAATATATATCAATGTTTGGGCATGTCCTCCAGAAATAAAGTCACCTCAGATATCAGACCTCAAAATTTCATTCCAAAATCTCACCATTCTGATTGAGGGTGAGCAAATCTTTTCAAAGTTACTTAGTGAGTCTCCAGCTCTTATACCTGACTCCATAGCACTGCATGAGACTGAAATATGAGAAATAAAAGGAAAAAAACAGATAGAATCATCTCATCTCCCTGACAGAAAAGTGATTTAGCCAGCTTCTAAAATGAGCTCAGAGAAAATAGAAAATAGCCCAACCAGATGATAGATTCAAATGGTCAGGGTTAGAGTGACAGCAGATTTATTTTTTGGTGAATATGTGGTCTACAGAGGAAAACACAGATTCTGAAACAGGAGAAGCCCAAAAGAAGCTGATGTGCATCTGCTTTAAGAAGAATGAAAAGAAGAAAGAAAAAAATCATGATTCCAAATATAACATGAAGGAAAATGACATTTTATTCTGCAGCATTCCTTCCTCTGTACAGTTAGCACAGTACATCTATCTCATCTCATGGTAAGAGTCTCTAGCAACTGCAACATGTCTTTTAAGGCACTCAGTGAGTAAAACTTGAAAATAGATGGTTTTTATTTGTAGGATTGGCATTAATAAGGAATTCAATATTATTTGTTATTGTTAGTATTTTGTTTAACAGGACTTTGTTATCTATAGAGGTTTTTACTTCTCTTTTTTCCTGAGGGTTAAAATGGCCCAGAAAGAGGTTGTCATGCCAAACATAAATGTAAGAAGCACTCATTTCTGACATACCTTGGAAGCAATCATTTTTTTTTTTAATGAGGGGACCACCACTCTGAAATCTGCATCAAGCTCTACCATGAAAAATGCCAGAGGACACTTAACCATCATTCCCTTCAGTCTCTCAATCATTTCAATGGCTTTAACTTTCCACTAGGTTGAGGCCATAGAATTCAACCAAAAGGAAAAGAACTATGACCTTGGCTGGAGTTATCACCCCAGTTATCAGTGAGACACTTGTGAAACATTGCAGACACATTTTGACTCCCCATGGGTGTGGCTAAAATTTCTCTTGTCCAGCCCTAAAGCATATATGACTTGCTGTCCCTCAGAAACTCACTGTAAGAAAACTCACGCTAAATTCACCACAGAGATCAAGGTTTACAGGAGCATTGGGTCTAATCACTGTCTGCCCTCCTTTTCTGTTAGCTGTTATCAGCCTTCAAAAGTTAACAGGGTGATGGAGGTTCTCTCTATACAATCATCACATCTCACTATCTTTGACTGAGACTCACTGATGTAATGAAGTTACATAATCACCGATTATGCATGACTTCCATCCATCTTCCTACATATCCACATATCTTCTTCCTTCCCCTTCAGATCTATCTACCAGATGAGATTTATAACACATGTAAATGCTCCATTCTCTCATCATAGTTACTGAATGTGGGACTTTAGCATTGCAGTACAGTGCACTGAATCACGTCATCAATATCGATTTTTTTCAGCCCATTTCTCAGGCAGAATATGCTTAAGGATCCTTAATGTTCTAGTCTCTAACTTTTTACCAAAAGGGTAAAATCATGGCTAGGAAACATCTTCAACTTAAGGTTAAGGGAAGTATGTAATTGCCTGCATTTCCCAGCCTGGCTGCCTTGCAATAAAAGCACCATCTCCACTTCCAAACCACAGAGTCTCTGCACGTGGGTCACAGCTTCGGGTATTTAGGGTATTGGGGAAATACCCTAAATGTGGCAATTGAACTTAGGACAAAAAAAAACACTATGTGATATTAAGATGATATTGTTCTATGCTTCTCTGGTTTACTCCTCATTTTCAGGTTTTTTTTTTCTTCTCTTTTTCTTTTTCACTCTGAGTGATGACCCATTAGATAAAAAGTAGTCCAGGTCACTTAATAATCTCCAATAACCACAACCTAGAGAACAATTAACAAAGATTATTACCTTGAAGTTTAGGAACTTGACAAGTGGGATATCCTTGGTCCCATTGCGGCTGGAAAATGCAGCAAAATGCTGCACTGAGTTGAAAATATATTTCGTTTAAGGAATAAAGAATAGCTTGTTTCATTTTCAATGGGGCTCTTTAGTAAGTGCTCCTTTTACCACTGGTATCCCTCCAGAATGTAGGAGCCACAAATATATTGCATCCAAACAAAGAGTGTCTACCCAGGATTAATTCCACACATTGTTCCATATCAAAAGAATTGAAGGGATGATGCTTTGATTTATTTTCAATTATACTCAGAATATAGACACACACACGTACACACACTCACACACCAACACACCCAACTGCAGTTATTCCATTCAATGCCAATAAGGGCCACATCACAGCCATCAATGCGATGCAGCAATCATCCCAAGTCACCCATTCTCACTACAAATGCCCAAGTTTGCTCACGCCACTGATGGGTCTGCATATATAAAATGACCTTACCCACAACAGTCTTCCAAATTATTCTCCTCTGGATATCAGTCGGTAGGGTAATTGCTGGTCATCACAATGCGTATTCAGGAAAATCCACGTTTTACTTCTGTGTTCTTTTTCTTGTTTTTGCTAGCAATTAATATCGGGAACACGATACCCATTCACAAATGGCAAGTTCACCATCAAAGCAGATAATTCCATATAGATCTTCCCTACAAAACTGTCTCCACTTAGTTCTCAAAGTCCCCGATTGTTTGGTAAAGATACAATCCAGGTGCAGAGGAGAGAGATAAAAACGAAAATGGACTAGGAAGAAAAAAAAAAAAAAGAAGAGGCAGAAAAGGAGAGGCTGAGAGAGGAGAGAACAGAAAAAGAGGGAGAAAATAAAAATAGCGGTTTTTCTTTCTTTTTTTTAAAGAAGGAAGGAAAACGAACGATAAGTGAGGAAGTCTGTGAGCTCTGTGGCAAGAATCAAGAGTCTTGCTTGCAAACCTGGATACATGTAGCCGTTCAAATCCTGGTCCCCAAGTAAAATTTCCAAATCCGGGATGCAGCCATAAGAAAGGATCCTATGTATATTTCACAAGTATCCCACAATAACAGATCCAATGGGGTTTTCCTTGTACAGTACTGCTATGTGAAAGCACACAACCCCTGCTATTTGGAAAGGTGTCTCCTGGGTCCTAGCTCTCTTCAGCAGACCCCAAAAATGATTCTTCAGAAGAGAGTGGTGGTGGTAGGGGGAGGCAGCTTTGCGTTTATCTTGAATGATGCTAATCCAGAGCGAAAACGACAAGCAAATCACAAATAGCACGAGATCTTGATTAATAGCCAGGATCCACTCAAAATATCCCAGGGAAGAAGGCGCAAAAACAAGAAAGAGAAACTGCAATGCATAAATGATTCTAGTGTTTCTACAAGATCGGTTCATTTGATTGAATGCATTCTCTGGTTTGCTGCAAGTCATAAAGAGGATAGTATTGCTGCCACCTAATGGATATTTCCATACTAGCCAATCCGCAGACAGCCACCACTTTGCGAGTTTTAGTTTTGAGAAGACCCGAAGAGAAAGGATAGACTGGGAATCTTTTTGAAAAGACTCTGGAAGGAATAATGGGAATCTCGCTGTCAAGGCAAAAGTGGCCAGACAAATTTGGAAGCTTACACAGTGTTGCGTTGCATTAGCCACTTTAGGATTATAGTTGCAGTTCTCTGGGCAACAGAAAGGTACAGAGAGCGATGCCTAGGTTGACACACTCATCATAACCTCCTTATCATCTCTCCTCTTCTGAAGCAGATTTATTATTGGGCTCTCTCTCTCTCTCTCTCTCTCTCTCTCTCTCTCTCTCTCTCTCTCTCTCTCTCTTCTAAAAGAGAGGGGAATGCTAGAGCTGCTAGCTCCAAATCTCTGGCTGAAATGTGATAATTGTTTCTAAAGGACAGTTTTGCAAATTACTTCTTTCTGTCAGTATTGGTATGTAAACTAGAAGTCCTTCAGGCGGTTACACTCCCGCAGAGGCTCCATCAATTTGGGGAGGAGCAAAATCTTCCCAGAAAGAATGCGACTGGAGTATGGGGGAAGTGCTTGGGAAGGCTCCCAGGGAAAGGGAGGGGGAATAGAGGAGAGAGAGGAGAAGACAGGGGATTGATTGAAAGGTCTTCACGGAATAGAGTCCCCTAATCCTGAGAATTCACTGTGGTTTCTGAAATGTATTAGCAATGAGGGGGAGAGGGCCAGCTGAAACAGGTACCTGTAGATAAATGAAAAGATTTGTTCATCTATTAGGTCCTTGCATTTTACATTGCGATGGTACCATGCAGGTGATTCTGTGCTTGAGGCCTTCATGTATGAAGATCACCTAGGCTCTTGGGAAAAGGCAGATTCTGACACCAGATCTGGAATGAGGCCTGACAGTCTGATTCTCATAAACTAACCTGTGCTGATGCTTTTGGACTACATACCACCCCTAAAGTAGCAGATCCCTGGGGAAATGTTAATAATTTAAACTGCAGCCACAATGTTAGGTTCTGAGAGTAGGGCGTACCAGGCGAACCAGAGTAAGACAGGTAAACGCTTTTTCTATAACTGTCCCTTCCTCTCCTCACCCTTCAACTTTTCCCATACACCCCCTGCTGTTTCTCCTCTAACAGCCTTAACCCAATCTACTAGGTTCCCCTGGAGCTTTGAAAGTACAAGTTTTAAAAGAATAAACTAACAATAGAATACCAGTCAAAGCAACCTTGTACCTTGAATATGGGCTTACATTTGATTTAGGTAGTAAAACGGAAATACTTGCATGCAAAGATTAGGTGAAAAAGGAGAAATGTAACATAAATTAATGGATGCTAAACTAAATCAGAGCACAGATGAGGATGAGTGAGGGCTAGGAAACTGAAAGGGAAGTAAACCTGTACTTTGAAGCGATGACAAGTAACTTGAACTTCCATTCTAAGGAGACGGCTGTGTGTGTTAAGGTATATAGGCAAGAGGTTCATGTCTTTTGCTTTTTTTTCCCTTTCTTTAATTTCTTCTATGGGATCTCACCAAGATTTACCTCTAGTGTGCATATGGTTCCCTCTCTTTGTGTTCTCCACATGCTGTAGCTTAGAGTCATCTGGAGACCGGAGGTGAGGCAGAAGTATTCCATTTTTGCTATACCTTGTAGGACACTCCTTTTGCTCACCCACTTAGGTGAAAAACTAGACCTCAAGTAAACTGAAAGAAACACAATTAAAAATGTAGTTGCTTCAAGCAAAGTTTAGAAAAGTCCTCTACTGTAGAGTCAAATCTCAGCTGAAATTCTGCTCCTGTGTTTCCATCATCACCCATGGAATCAGTAATTTCTCTTGTCCTCAGTTTTCTTGCTTGTAAGTGACAGTTACAATAAAGCAGTTGCCAAGGTGTGGTGTCACTCCCTATGGGAAAGAAAGCCAATTCCTGTATTTGCTATGCTTCTGCAAGTCAGTTTGTCAACTAAACAGAGCAAAAGCTAAAATTATTTCCTTGACATATGCAGCAGAGAGAATCAGGAGGCATGGAGAAGTGTATTAAAGATACAGGTGGACACTGGACCATTTCCATCGTACTGAAAAAGATCATTTAAACAGCCTTCTCTTCAGACCCAGGGAAGATAGCATTTGTTTAAATACAATGTGAAGCATTGTCTATTCCTGGATCCTACAGAGCCAACTGTGGGCCTCAGTGTTTGTTGCCATGGGATCCTCTTTGTGCGAACTGTCTTGAACTGTGTGGGAACATTTTCCTCTTGCCTCCCTTCAGTTCTACAAAAAAAGCTACAAAATGTAGCTGCATTATTGCCAATTAAGACTAACAGCAGCTGCAAGGTGCATCTAATTAAGAATTTTAATTACTTCACTGAATTCTCATTTGCAGATGTTTGGTGCATTAAACAATGTATTGTGATTTTTGTCTTCAAATCTGAAGAAACCCAACCTCTTTCCAAGTGAAAGGGGTTAAAGCCTACTGAAATCCATAATGGATGTTCCACAGAAGGGATATGTCAGGTATGGTAGCACCTGCCAGTAATCCCAGCACTCAGAAGGCTGAGACAGGAGGCTGCAAGTTCCAAAGTAGCCGGGACTATACAGTAATTCTGAGGCTAGCCTTCATGACAGTGAGAGATCGTCTTTAAAAAGTTGTTCCATATGGGAAGTTTATACCGTGAAATACTGTTTGAAAATAGGTGACACTATATTCACCATGAGAAAACAATATTATAACTATGAGTGGGCTTTTATTTTACCAAAGGACATAGCAAATAAATCTCAAAACACTAATACAAGTAGAATCCTTGTATGTCACATAATTCTCATTTTTTTTTTCCTTGCCAGTAACAGGATAGTTAACAGTAAGCTTGGTGTTGCAGTATGGGAATTGTAGACTATATTGCAAAGCATTATGGGGTTTGTAGTAAAAACTGGCTGCAGCTCAATCCATGTCTGTAGCTTTCCTCAATTGAAGAAATTGCTCTTTTATTTCCTGGTAATAAAGAAGAGTGTTAAAATAGTTTACATCGGTTTAATGAAGCTATATTGATATTACCATAAGTATGAAATTAGCTATCACACTATTCTGAGAGAAGAGAATAAAATAACATCTGCTTTCTAAACCAAAAACTAAACCAAGTAAGATAGTTCCTACCGTTGCTAAATAATAGCTGAGGTTTTACAAATCATGTTCATTGTTTTACTGATACAAAGTGAGGAAATATCAAATGTCGTGTCTATGAAAGAGTATTGTGAACAGTGGAAATAACCTCAATTTTTTATGAATTCACCTTTACGTGTAGCTCAAGTTTAATTCTCCACACTTCACATATTCCCTCAATAAAGTAAGAGGGAATATTATTTAACCTACCCTTTATGTATTTTATTAAATAAAATTATTGTGAATATTCAGAGAAGCTATTCCAAGCTAGACATGTATTTAGAGTGGATAATTTCAATCAGATTAAGTTTAATTAAATTTGGTAATTTATTAATTAAAAGTTATAATTCAGTTCATTTTTAGATACAGGTAATTCTAGACAAACAAATATATAATTTGCAGACATTTTGTTTTAACTTTGTTGGCAATTTATTTTAAAGTTCAATAAGCATTTTTGTATGATATGAATTCAAAGTCTAACTCCCCAGTACTGTTGTATGAAATCATCCCCCTTTGTTATGAAGGATAAAATAGATCTCTTCAAAGACTCTCCCATCTGTGAAAGTCACTACTATTATGCTAAGTTATTTAGAAGGTATTTTATACCTAAGGTTGCTTCCTTTTCTCTTTCTCTCTTTAAAGTGACCTCCATCCAGGAAAAGGCTGCAGTAAAGCAAACTATTATGACAGACATGAATAAATGACAAATAAAGTCTCCGTTATTTTCAGGCCTTTTGCCAACAACATTCATTTGAACTCACCACCAAATATGCTCAAATGAGGTACAAAGACGAGCATTTCAGCAAAATTCCATCATAAAGTTCAGAAATAATAAAGAATGCAATGAAAAGCCATCAGCACCAGGAAAGAAAAATGCCATGCCTCCTTTTATTTCAAATTTCTAAGTTTTAAATCATAAAAATACACAAATATATATCTTCTTGAGCGCAGTTTACATTATTGTTCATACTGTGAATATTTCTTTTATGGTCATAAAAATAAAAGCAATGCTCCAAATGAAACACTATGTACATAAGCGATGCAAATGCATCCCCAGTGGAAAGCCGGCTGGTTGCTGGTGAGAGGGTATATTTATACAGTGCCTTTCATTTTGAAGGTACCCAAAATGATTTGCAAACTGTATATAGAGGAATTGCTCACCATGGAAATTCACCCACTTCCAGGAGAAATCGCAAAAGTCATTCCATGCTGACAACTAGTTTAAATAAAACCACAGAACAGTATTTCAGGTGGGTTAAAATATAAAATTCATAATTGATTCTAGAAAAGTGTGATGAAAATACACATGTGCCAGGTATGAGATATGGAGGGAATATATAAGGATATATTTAGTTAATTTGCTTGTTCTCCTAATGATTACATATTATTTAAATCTGAGTTGAACTTTGGAATTAAAACCATTTCCTTGTAAATGTCTGATCTCTGCATATAGTTCTACTGAAATAGAATACTTGCAACACTCTGTTTTTATACACAGAAGGACTTCTGATATTATAGTTTAATCAAATAAAGTGACAATAACTTCTTTGTTGAATAATTTGGGTGGTAGTCAGTTAGAACTCACCCCCTGCTGAGTTTCAGAAATTAAATGGAAAGGTATCAATACAAATATATGGAAGATTGCTTCATTTGAAATGATTCAAAAGACATTTTATGGTAATTAAGTCATATAAAGCAGTTTGTTGAAGAAAGAAAACAATGTGAGCCAATGTTTTGGTGTATGACTTAAGGAATCAAATTTCAGTGTCTCTTAAATTTATTAGAGAATTAATGTTTTTCAAATGAAAATAGAAGAGGAAAAGAAGATAGATAAGAAAAGCACTGTCCAAGTTCAGCCAAGAGTCATTCCGATTCCAGCTATGTGTCCTCACAGTCATCAACCCTTCTTTGAATTTTGCTTGTGAACCATCAGCTAAGTCCCTTTTAACAATTCTTATTGCATGAGTGGCTCTGTGTATCTTTTCTTTTTTGAGAACAGGGAGTACCTGGACTTTAAATATTTCCTCCATATTACCCAATGACTAATGGATATAGAAGTAAAAAGCCTCAAGGGCTGGAGAGAGGCCTCAGTGGTTAAAGACGCTTGCTTGTAAAGCCTGGAGGCCAGGGATTGATTCCCCAGTACCCACGTAAAACCAGGTGCAAAAAGTGGTGCTTGTATCTGGAGTTCGCTTGCAGTGGCAGGAGGCCCTGGAACATCAATTCTCTCTCTCTCTCTCTCTCTCTCTCTCTCTCTCTCTCTCTCTCTCTCTCTCTCTCTATCTATCTCTCTCCTCATCTCTCTCCCTCACTCCATGCAAATAAATGACAAAATATTTTTTAAAGAAGTTAAAAAGCCTGGATCTTTTTTACTATAGCTTAGAAAAACCCTGTGGTACAATTTACACTCTAAGCTCCCTAGTGAGATAGAACTGAAGCTGGGTCTATGCTGGCAGTCCACTCACAGACTTGCTTCACTTGGAGAACCTAAGACAGATAGTAAGAAATAATCATAGAGGTTCCTAATCCAGCTTTCAAATATTCAACATGTGTAAGTAAAGTCAGTAATCATTATCCATCATTTATCAATTGCATCCTATGAAAGAAAGATCTTTGGGTCGAAACTGCTGCCCGTTCACCTGCAATTGTTTGAGAGATGACAACCATTGAGATTGGGCCAGCTGGTCTGCATTAGAACAACAGGAAGAATGTGGACACTTTGAAGTAAAGGGCCTGAATGCTTTATTCCCCCTGGATTAACAAATTGGTAGCCCACCTGGTTCTGTGGAATGGAGATTGACTAGAAAGAGAGGGTCATTGGATTTGCAACACAGTTTTGTTTTTGAAAAATGGCCATCGGCATGTGAAGCAGGTGTGCAAAGTTACCTGCATGGAGCTCGATGGAGCCATGAGGATGAACTGTGGGTTGCAATGGAGACCCAAAGAATTCCAGGACTATGGATGGGTGCCAAGGAGAGCTGCCAACACTGGATGACGATTTCCCGGACTGTGAGTAGCTGAGCTGGAGGGGCGGAATAGAATCTCCAAGAGACTTGTTATTGGTTAGACTCATTGAACTTGGAGTTAGAGATTGATGGTGCCCTGTTTGTTTTAAATCTTGTATTGAATTGGTCAATCTGTTTTTGCTGTGCCTCATGTTTTGCATTGTGAATGTTCTGTGCCATTATGGGTTTATTTTTGGCATTATGGCTTAGTTGAAAGTTGTGGGGACTTAAGAGTTGAGCTGAACATATTGTGTTTATATCTTGAATGATTATTAGTTTGTGGGGGCCAGGGGCGGACTGTCATGGTTTGATCCAGGTGTCCCCCACAAACAAATGAATGTGTTCTGATAGATGGATCCTCAGCTAATGGCAATTCAGGAATTAGAACCTCACTAGAGCTGTGTTGTTGGGGGTGGCTTTTAGGGGTTATAAGCCAGCTTCCCCTTGCCAGTGTTTGGCACACCTTCCTGCCGCTGTTTGCAGTGCTGTGGCAGAGGTGATGTCCAGCCCTCTGCTCATGCCATCGTTTTCCCTGCCAGAATGGAGTCTCCCCTCAAGTACGTAAGCCAAATAAACCCATTCCTTTACAAGCCGCTTTTGTTTGGGTTCTTTCTGCGCAGCAACTAGAAAGCTGACTGCAACAACTTACAATATAAATAGTAATTAGATTTATATTAAAAATATATCATATATATTTTAGCCAAATGCCCATTTTAGACAAAACAGCAGATTATTCCTAAAAGGAAATTAATGATCTCGGGTATATACATACTGTGGGCTACCACAAGACAATGAGAACAATAAAATATATATAAAACATAATGTAAAAAATCTATTGTTACTTGCAACAATATCAAATCTGACAAACATAATGTGGAACAAAATAAGCCACAAAAGTTACCTACTTTATGATTACATTTATGGACAAGATAAAACTAATCTGATCTTTTTTTGTGAAACACAATAATAACTACTCTTGGGAGAAATACTGAGATGAAGGATACATAAAAGGGGCCAGGGACAGTTAATGTTCTGGGTCTTTTTGATCCAGGTGTTTGTTACTTGGGTATATTCATCCTGTGGAAATTCCCTAAAGTATATGCATATTTATGTATATATTATGCATTTATGTATATATCATACTTAAAATTTGTTTAAAAATTACTTAGTTTTACAACCAGAAGAAACACGTGTATAAATATACCAATGATACATGATTAAAATAATAAAATATTAACTGTGCAAGCATATACATGCAAAAGTTAAACATTTCATCATGTTAAAATATGCTGAAGGGGAATCTCCTTTGTTTAATTTAGAATATATTTTCAGGGAAAAAATGAGATTTTTTTAAAAAATGATTCATAGTTTACAGTAAAATTCAACATAGAAAAGGAATTCCATCATAAAGATAAATCATGTCTTTGACATTTTAGTAGCAATAAAACTTCGTCCATTTCTTTTAAAAATGATCCTAGATAACATTTATTCAGTAATTATGTGTCAGGTACCTTTGAAAGCATCCTAATATACTAGTTATTCTACTAAACAATGATGGAATTACAGATAAGAACACAAAGGCTGTTCAATTTCTCACAGTGGCAAAGTTGGAAATTGCACCTTCTCTAAATTACCATCTTTATCTAGTCCTCTTAACATTTGATTATCCATATTAAATTTAGCTGACATCATCTGCTTTCTATGTCTTGTGTTTTTCTCTCAAGTCTTGCAATTGATAAAATGTCACACTTCACACTCAAGAGTTAATGGCTGTTCAGCGGAATCTCAATTGCTGTGTTTTATTAGCAGAGGCCATAACTATTGAATCTGTATGTATCTTTGATATGCTTACCTTTTACCTAAGTGAATCGTGATGTTTCAGCTTATTGAAAATAACATGGTAAAATGTTACCTTTAAGATCAAGCCTGTTATTATTTTAATTTATTAATACAAAAGAATAGTATGGTGAAAAATGTGTTAACATTAATATAAATAGCAGCACAGTATTCAGAATTAATTTGTAGTCATTCAAGTTGCAAACCCAAAAGACATGACTGTAGTCAATCTATGTGTATGAGTTTATCCTATACTGGAAGAATATTATAATATTACAGAATGAAATTATACTATAGTGAGTACTAGGAAGTAAAGGGAAAGTGTATATAGCAGAACATAGATAGAAACTTAAAAAATAGAATAACATTATCATAAAAATCTGCTATGACAGAGGTACTGCCAGACATAGACAAGTTCACCAAATGTTTAAATTTCCTTCTTAAGAGCTAAAATAACCACATTTCCCATTCCGTTTGCATCTGCATGGAACCACAGTGAACGGTGAACACAAATGTTAAATCTTCTTTTACTGATCCTTAACATCACCAGGGAGTTCTCCCCACTAGTTTTATTCGTCTTGTTTGCTTCCTAAGGAAAGGGTTTGATGATAATGAATCATGTAGTGGAAGGGCCTTATCCCAGGCCATTCCTAAGAGCTAATATGTAGCCAGGATTAACAGCCTTGGACCTCACGTATGAACAAATTTTCATTATATTATACTGTTAGGTACTTAGGGAGAGAGAGAGTCACGGATCTCTGGCTCCCTGCAATCCTGTCTCACTGGACAGCAGAAGACAGGCTTCATGGGGAAATACTACATAGAATTTATCAGTACAACACAGTTTAGATGTCCCTGATTTATAGCCTCTACCCATATGAAGACATGGATTGTCTTATACATACCTTTTTGTGTTTCAGGTGAGAAACATTGTCTTAATCACAAGACTTTGTGAATAGGGTTTTCAGTGGTCTATACATGTAACTATTTTATTCATGAAAATTTTTCGTTATTTTATGAGGATCTAAACCCTGGAGGAAGCATCACCCAAAATAAAAGCAAGCATCTTAATATTTTACTCTATTTTAAACATAAGGTATTGTCCATATGTTGATCTTCCATCTGCTTCTCTTCACCTAAAGAAACTATCAAAGTAATCCTATATGCATTTCCCTTTGCCTTCATTTTAAAATAGTTTTGCTATACTTATAGGTATTTATGTGAAAATATAAATTTTACATTCTAGTTGTTTCATGTTCATAAAATAGTACTAATTCCAGCTATGGGAAAAAAAGTGAATCTACTTTACACTCCTTCTCCACTGAACCCAATTTAAAGAGAGTAAACAATAGTAGGGAGATACTGATTGAAGTCCATGATATAATGCAGTACTGGGTTTTTATTGCTACTTTTACCCTTTCTTCTACTTTGTGCCACCCTCCAGCTGGAAATTAACATGATCAAAGCACTGGAAATGAACACAAGACTTAAGGCAGAGAGCTCCTGGAGACACTTCCTTTGAGGAAGGGACTTTTAACTATCAGGGGGAAGTGCAGACACCCTTCCAGTGTTTTTCTCTAAATCTCCAACCTCTTCTGTGCCAGTCAGCCCCCAGTCAATCCTGTGGTGAGGACGGAAGTGCCAGTCGGTTTGACTGGACCCAGCAAGGTTGAGCACTCCACAGGTAGAAATGGCCTTCTTTCTGGTGGGGCTGTAGCAACAAGGGCAGAGATCAGATCCATTGTTGGATGATGATTCCATCACTCGCTCCCTTTAGCCTCCACAGAGCATTCTAGTGTTAGACAACTTGAATTTCTACTACTGGTCACAGAACCAAAAATATGGAGACAAAGAGGAACATGAAAATACTAGGGACACTTCAGGAAGGAAGTACTCAAGAAAGTGACCCTGCATATTTGTTTATGAACACCCAGACCCATTCTACAGTTACACATGGGAAGATAAGGTCTTAGTTAATATTTTTGTAATTTGTAATTTTATCCCTCCACATCAATCATAATACATTTTGTTTACTTCTAACTTATATTTTGCCTTTTTTATTTGTCACTTCTTTTTAATCTATTAATTTCTAAGGTGGGATATGTGTTCTTAATCAGAACTTCTGTTTTGTTTTGTTTTGTTATGTTTTGCAGTGCTGGGGATGGACACAAAGACTTTTTGAATACTAGGAAAGCTCACTATCACTGAACTATATCACCAGTTCCTATCATACTATACCATCATAAGATAGAAATTTACATCGTTAATTTTAAAACCTTCTACTTAAATAATGTTTGTGGTTATAAATTTCCCTCAAAGCACTTTTAAGGCTGGAGAAATTCTGAGTGGTTAGTGGTGTTTACTTGCAAAGCCAGCTGGCCTAAGATCAATTCCCCAATAACCCACATAAAGCCCACCATCCAAAGGTGGTACACACACTTGCAGTGGCAAGAGACTCTGGCACATACACACACAGGTTCAAATAAGTAAATAATGTTTTAAATAGCACTTTTAACACACATGTTGGAAACTGTTTCTAGTGTTTTCGCTTTCATTCTTTTTAAATTCAACTAATTTTATTTTTATTTGGGAGTGAGGATTGAACAAGCATGTGTTCTAGCATTGTTACACCCACAGATCCACTTTTTAAGTTTAAAAAAATTTAAGCTCATTTATTGTTAATAATTAGATACATTGTATGAGCAAGTCATGTGATGGTTCCCTCCCTTTCTCTCCTTCCTGTCCTCAACTCTTTGTTTGCTCTCTGGACTAGACCATGGGGTAGGTGGTTATGAATTTCATAAGCAGTAGCCAGATTTTTTCCCTCTTTGTATTATTAAGGGGGATGGGGACAATGTCTCTGGATAGTCTCCCCTACCATGGCTCTTACAATCTTTCCTCCCCCTCTTCCACAAAGTTTCCTGAATCATGGAGTTTTAAGTCTGCTTTTACTGTTGAGATCTTCAGAGTCTGGTTTCTTTTTTTTTCCCTTTTCCTTTTTTTATTGTGCATAATGAGTTACATTATTTAGTGGGAAAACAATGAGTTGTTATCCCCAATTCCCCGATGCCTCCCTCCCCCATCCCCAATCAGCTGGATATCCTCCTCCATGGGCCGTCTGGATTAGTCCTTGTGGCAGGGGACCATGGATAGCCTATTATTCAGCCAGGTTCTCCTGGCCCAAGTGTGTTGTTACTGAGGGGTGCCATGCCTCTGGATAGTCTCCCCCACCACTGGTCTCACAATCTTTCTCCCCCCTTCCGCACAGTTCCCTGCGTGGTGGATGAGTATTAAGGCTGCTTTAATGTTGTTTCTGCTTTGGACTGTGTTGGTATCCTCCATATTTATCTCCGTTACCCCTTCATAGCTTATCTGACTTGCTGTAAAGGTAGTTACCTTGCTAATCATGTCACTAACTCAAAGGTTCTGTTTGGGCCCTAGATGATGAGTTAGGCGTGGTTCATCTCTTGTCTGGGTGTCAGCCATCGTCTCATTTCCTATTTGTGGAATTCGATTGTCCATGGTTCTTGCTGCCTTCTGAAAAATACAAACAGAATCTCCACCAGAGAATGAGATCAGTATAGGTTAAATGAAATATACATCATTAATATGACCAGATTCCAATGGGTGTAGGCTCTCTGTAGACCCCTTGTTAGTGGGGTTTTCCCCTTGGAGCTTAGATTCTTGATCTCCATAAGTGTTTGTTTGCTTCTGCTGCCAGTTCCAGCTAAGGGTTCCTTGCCACTGAGCAGATCTCTTACTCAATCAGCAAACTGTTGATTGCCCAGCTAGGTTTAGCACCACTATTACACAGATGAACAGTTCTTGACTTGCTTATATCTGCCATCTAGCAGAGTCCTCTGCATTCTCATAACATCAGTCCATTTTGTATATTAATGTCCACTGCTTTCTCTGAATATCATTGACTAGCTTCTCCTAGCTGTTCATGTAATGCCTTCCAGTACCAGTACTGGGATCTGGTTACTTTCTGGATCCAGCAGGGTCTCTATATCTTGTGATGACAGTCTGTGGTATCTGCAGTAATAGAGTCTTATCTTTTGCCTGGGATGGGTATTAAAGAGCTTTGAGATAAGCCTGTCTTGTTTTGGAGACCTCTTGGGTCCCTTTGACCAACAACTCAGTGTGGGAGGTAATCAATTACTGGGGCTGGGAGTTATAGGCCAGAGCCACATGTCTTGGGGTTAGTCTTCCTCCGGCCTTCCTCAGGGCCCTTCTTACCAGATGTCCCCAGCTTTCTCGAGAGCTTACTCTATGAAAGTAAGGATTTTATGGTGTCTATTTGTTGTTGGTTTAGATCAGTGTATATCTGCCCCCCCACCCCGCCATTCTCTCCACACCTATCCCAATTCCTTCAACCCCTATGTCAGTGTCTCAATTCACCTGTCAGGTTGGATTACTATTCAACTTTAACCTGGTTAGGAACTACAAACGAGGGAGAATATGTGGTGTTTGTCTCTCTGTTGTTGTGTGAGTTTGCTAACTATGATCTATTCCAAGTCTGTCCACTTTTCTTTAAATTTCAATATGTCATTTTTCCTTACTGGTTGAGTAGAATTCCATAGTGTAAATGTACCACAACTTTGATATCCATTCAAATGGTGATGGGCATTTGGGTTGATTCCATTTCTTAGCTATTAAATTGGGTCACTATAAACATGGTGGAGCAGATGTCTCTGTGCTGAAGAGAGGAATCTTGAAGGTAGATGCCCAGGAGAGGGAACACTAGGTCTGTTGGTAGTTTTATATGCATCTTTTCCACAATCCTTCACACTACTTTCCATAGTGGTTGTACAAGTTTGCAATCCCACCAGCAGTGAATGAGGGTTTCACCCTGCCCAGCATGCTTGCCAACATCTATTGTTGGTAGATTTTTTAATGATTGCAATTCTGATTGGAGTGAGTTGGAATCCCATTGTCATTTTGTTTTGCATGTCCCTGGTGATTAAGGATGATAAACAATTTCTTAAATGAGATTGACCATTTGAATTTCCACCTCTGTGAATTCCCTGTTCAGTTGATTGCCCCATTTTGTGAGAGGTCTGTTTGATTTTTTATTACTTAATATTTTTGGTTTTTTTTTTAAGTTCAAGATATTAGACCTTTGTCCATGGTATAGCTAGCAAAGATTACCCCATCTGGTGGTGGTCTATTGGCTCTGAGCATGGTATGTTTGTCCATACAGAAGCATTTAAGCTTGATGAAATTCCATTGGTTAAGTGATTGTTAAGCTTACTGTGCTACTGGAGGTTTGTTCAGAAAGCTTCTCCCTACTCCTATCTTGCGGAGAGTTCCCCTCATTTTTTTAAAACTTCCAGGGTTTTCAGAGTTTCAGGTCTTATGTTGATGTATTTGATCCATTTGGAGTTGATTTTTGTGCATGGTAAAAAGAGTAGGTCTAGTTTTTTTTTAATTTTATTTTTTTTTATTTATATGTGTTATTACAGAATATAATTTTTATCCCCTCATCCCTGTTCCCATTAACCTGGGGGCCCTCCTCAGTGGGGATATGATATTCACTGTGGGGCATGAAGGCTTCATTCGGTCCCTGTGCCTGTAGGGTAGTGGAGGGGTAGTGTGCCTCAGGGTATTCCTACCCACTCTGGGACTCTTACAATCTATCTGCCCCTTTTTCCTCAATGTTCCTTGAGACATTCCAGGCCTACTGGAAGTCTAATTTAGTATTGAGTTCTCTGTAGCTTCTGGATTTCTGTTTTGATGGTTTTGATTAATCACCATATCTGTCACCATCATCCTGGAGCTGGTTGTCAGACTAGTAGTAAGAGCAGTAATCATGACACAGCTTCCTCTGCAATTTCTCCCACAGCTCCACGTTTAAATTTCAATGTAAATTGTCCTCTGACACAGTTGCATTCTAGCTAGATGTAGTATTTGTTCATTTTGTTACTTGTTTATCTTCTGTGCAATTGCTGAGTTGTTTCTTTTGTAATTTGTAAATAATCAAAAGAAATATGTTTAAATTACCAACCTTGATAACAGCTTTATTAATATAGACATTCAATTTTTTTGCTGAATATGTTTTGAAGCTATTCTTTTTTTCTATAAATGTTTTAAAATGATTCATTGACTTGGTAATTTTAACTTTACTTATGTCATAACTCTCCTCACTCCTAATTTTTGTTAAAAAATTAGCTTAAAATAGCATATCTATGAACAATATTTTCAGTAAAGTTTTCTCAGTAGTATTGCTTTGCGGTACTTTCACTTTCAAATTGTATGTACTTGTATGTACATGCATGTGTGTGTGTGCTGGGAACTGAATTCTGGATCTCTGATATTTTAAGCAAAGACTCTACCCACGCAACTAATACCAAAATTTCGACATTCCACTTTTCCATGTCAATATATTTTGTATCTCACATAATTGAAATCTGTACCTCAGACTTCCTTATAAGTTGTACCTTTAAAGTGGTAAGATTGAATTGTTTATCTTTATTGTAATTATTGAGATGTTTTCATTTTGATTTCATAATATTTTCTCATTTCGATGTGTTTTCCCAATCATTTCTGTTTATTATTTTTGTATGTTATTTAATTGATGCTATGTGTTATGTTTGGCTTTTATTCTCTTGTCTTTCCCACCCTCAAAGATTGATCAGGTTGATCAAATCTGGACTCTATCTTTTGCTTAAAATATGGTTCAAGGACCAGAAGCATCAGCAACACCTGGGAACTTGTGAAAATTACAAAACTTTAGTCCTCATTTCAGACTTACTAAATCAGAATCTACAGCTACACAAGAGGCCCAGGTGTTCATAAGAACATTGAACATTGAAAGTGACTAAGCTAAACATTAAATTCTTGGACTTTGCAAATAGATTTTCTAATTTTCTTTAGTCGTTTACTTTTAAATCACAAAGACTATTACCAATATATCTATCAGCACAACCTTACATAACAAATCTCTTTCAAAATTGCCAAATATGTTTTTTTTTTCCTTTTAGTACATATCTAAGTGCATTTTAAATTAATCTCTGTGCAGCAAAGCTGTGGAATTATTGTTTTCTAGAAAGCATTTTTTTAAATTTTATTTTCTTACTTAAATGACATCTTTGTAAATCTGAATGCTATGTTCAAAGTTAACTTTTATTCAGTCCTTGAAAAATTTTCATTTGCATATAATGCTGTTAAAAATCTGACATTAATCTGAGTTTTCTTTCTTTATATGTTTCCTGTGCTTTTCCTTTGTGTTTAGAATTTTCTCTGGACTTTGAAATCTTACATTTCACTATAATATGTCCAGGTGTAGATTCATTCTTTCACTTTCTTTTTTTTATTTTTCTTTGTTAATTCATTTATTCATTCCAGGCTGCATATCGAACCCAGGGTCATGTACATAAAAAAAAAAAAAAAACCCAAGAACTCTACCACTGACTTACACTATTTGACCCTAGGTTTTCTCTATTTTTTTAATAGTTATTTAATGAGTCAGTTATTTAGCTGCTTTTTAGATTATTTTTGAGACTGTGTCTCTCTGTATAGCTCAAAGTGACATGGAATTATTTTTAACGTATTTATTGTCAATAACTAGATACATTGTATGTGCAAATCTTATGATGGTGTTGCGGTCAGCTTCTTAGTTGCTGCGCAAAAAGAACCCAAAGAAAAGTGGCTTGTAGAGGAATGGGTTTATTTGGCTTACAGACTCAAGGGGAGACTCCATTCTGGCAGGGAAAACGATGGCATGAGCAAAGGGCTGGACATCACCTCTGCCACAGCACTGCAAACAGCGGCAGGAAGGTGTGCCAAACACTGGCAAGGGGAAGCTGGCTTATAACCCCATAAGCTCGCCCCCAACAACACAGCTTCATCAAGGTTGTAAAACCCAAACTACCATCAGCTGAGGATCGATCTATCAGAACACATTCAATTGTTTGTGGGGGACACCTGTATCAAACCATGACAGTCCGCCCCTGGCCCCCACAAACTAATAATCATTCAACATATAAACACAATATGTTCAGCTCAACTCTTAAGTCCCCACAACTTTCAACTAAGCCATAA